>CAMPDV010000393.1:0-303448 GCA_946699065.1 Loxodes magnus | reverse complement strand
CTTACTTTACTTACACACTTTTCTTAATAATTATTATTTCTAAAAGCATACTAATTAAAACTGATATTCTATCTTCTTTTCTTACTTTACTTAAACACTTTTCCAAATACTTATTACTTCTAAAAGCATACTACTTTAAACTTTTATTCAATCTTCTTTTCTTACTTTACTTCTTCACTGTTCTAAAAACTTATTATTTCTAAAAGCATACTAATTAAAACTGAAATTCTATCTTCTTTTCATACTTTACTTACACACTTTTCATAATAATTATTATTTCTAAAAGCATACTAAATTAAAACTGAAATTCTATCTTCTTTTCTTACTTTACTTCTTCACTTTTCTAAATACTTATTACTTCTAAAAGCTCACTACTTCAAACTGAAATTCTATCTTCTTTTCTTACTTTAATAATTCATTTTTAAAAATACTTAATAATTCTCAAAGCATAAAACTTAAAACTGAAATTCAATCTTCTTTTCTTACTTTACTTAAACACTTTTCCAAATACTTATTACTTCTAAAAGCATACTCCTTAAAACTATAATTCTATCTTCTTTTCTTACTTTACTTCTTCACTGTTCTAAAAACTTATTACTTCTAAAAGCATACTAATTAAAACTGAAATTCTATCTTCTTTTCATACTTTACTTACACACTTTTCATAATAATTATTATTTCTAAAAGCATACTAAATTAAAACTGAAATTCTATCTTCTTTTCTTACTTTACTTAAACACTTTTCCAAATACTTATTGCTTCTAAAAGCATACTACTTAAAACTAAAATTCTATCTTCTTCACTTACTTTACTTACACACTTTTCATAATACTTAATAATTCTCAAAGCATAAAACTTAAAACTGAAATTCTATCTTCTTTTCTTACTTTACTTAAACACTTTTCCAAATACTTATTACTTCTAAAAGCATACTACTTTAAACTTTTATTCAATCTTCTTTTCTTACTTTACTTCTTCACTGTTCTAAAAACTTATTACTTCTAAAAGCATACTAATTAAAACTGAAATTCTATCTTCTTTTCATACTTTACTTACACACTTTTCATAATAATTATTATTTCTAAAAGCATACTAAATTAAAACTGAAATTCTATCTTCTTTTCTTACTTTACTTCTTCACTTTTCTAAATACTTATTACTTCTAAAAGCATACTACTTCAAACTGATATTCTATCTTCTTTTCTTACTTTACTTCTTCACTTTTCCAAATAGATATTACTTCTCAAATCATACTACTTAAAACTGAAATTTTATCTTCTTCTCTTACTTTACTTCTTCATTTTTCTAAATACTTATTTCTAAAAGCATACTACTTAAAACTGATATTCAATCTATTTTCTTACTTTACTTACACACTTTTCAAATATTACTTTCTAAAAGCATACTAATTAAAACTGAAATTCTATCTTCTTCACTTACTTTACTTAAACACTTTTAAAAATAATTATTACTTCTAAAAGCATACTAATTAAAATTGAAATTCTATCTTCTTTTCTTACTTTACTTCTTCATTTTTCTAAATACTTATTTCTAAAAGCATACTATTTAAATCTGAAATCCAATCTTCTTTTCTTACTTTACTTCTTCACTTTTCTAAATACTTATTACTTTTAAAAGCATACTACTTAAAACTGAAATTCAATCTTCTTTTCTTACTTTACTTAAACACTTTTCCAAATACTTATTTTCTAAAATCATAAAACTTAAAACTGAAATTCTATCTTCTTTTCTTACTTTACTTCTTCAATTTTCTAAATACTTAATACTTCTCAAAGCATACTACTTAAAACTGAAATTCTATCTTCTTTTCTTACTTTACTTAAACACTTTTCCAAATACTTATTACTTCTAAAAGCATACTACTTAAAACTAAAATTCTATCTTCTTCACTTACTTTACTTACACACTTTTCTTAATAATTATTATTTCTAAAAGCATACTAATTAAAACTGATATTCTATCTTCTTTTCTTACTTTACTTAAACACTTTTCCAAATACTTATTACTTCTAAAAGCATACTACTTTAAACTTTTATTCAATCTTCTTTTCTTACTTTACTTCTTCACTGTTCTAAAAACTTATTATTTCTAAAAGCATACTAATTAAAACTGAAATTCTATCTTCTTTTCATACTTTACTTACACACTTTTCATAATAATTATTATTTCTAAAAGCATACTAAATTAAAACTGAAATTCTATCTTCTTTTCTTACTTTACTTCTTCACTTTTCTAAATACTTATTACTTCTAAAAGCTCACTACTTCAAACTGAAATTCTATCTTCTTTTCTTACTTTAATAATTCATTTTTAAAAATACTTAATAATTCTCAAAGCATAAAACTTAAAACTGAAATTCTATCTTCTTTCTTACTTTACTTAAACACTTTTCCAAATACTTATTACTTCTAAAAGCATACTACTTTAAACTTTTATTCAATCTTCTTTTCTTACTTTACTTCTTCACTGTTCTAAAAACTTATTACTTCTAAAAGCATACTAATAAAAACTGAAATTCTATCTTCTTTTCATACTTTACTTACACACTTTTCATAATAATTATTATTTCTAAAAGCATACTAAATTAAAACTGAAATTCTATCTTCTTTTCTTACTTTACTTCTTCACTTTTCTAAATACTTATTACTTCTAAAAGCTCACTACTTCAAACTGAAATTCTATCTTCTTTTCTTACTTTAATAATTCATTTTTAAAAATACTTAATAATTCTCAAAGCATAAAACTTAAAACTGAAATTCTATCTTCTTTTCTTACTTTACTTCTTCACTGTTTAAAAACTTATTACTTCTAAAAGCATACTACTTAAAACTGAAATTCTATCTTCTTTTCTTACTTTACTTCTTCACTGTTCTAAAAACTTATTACTTCTAAAAGCATACTAATAAAAACTGAAATTCTATCTTCTTTTCATACTTTACTTACACACTTTTCATAATAATTATTATTTCTAAAAGCATACTAAATTAAAACTGAAATTCTATCTTCTTTTCTTACTTTACTTCTTCACTTTTCTAAATACTTATTACTTCTAAAAGCATACTACTTCAAACTGATATTCTATCTTCTTTTCTTACTTTACTTCTTCACTTTTCCAAATAGATATTACTTCTCAAATCATACTACTTAAAACTGAAATTTTATCTTCTTCTCTTACTTTACTTCTTCATTTTTCTAAATACTTATTTCTAAAAGCATACTACTTAAAACTGATATTCAATCTATTTTCTTACTTTACTTACACACTTTTCAAATATTACTTTCTAAAAGCATACTATCTAAAACTAAAATTCAATCTTCTTTTCTTACTTTACTTCTTCACTGTTTAAAAACTTATTACTTCTAAAAGCATACTACTTAAAACTGAAATTCTATCTTCTTTTCTTACTTTACTTACACACTTTTCATAATAATTATTATTTCTAAAAGCATACTAATAAAAACTGAAATTCTATCTTCTTTTCTTATTTTACTTACACACTTTTCCAAATAATTATTACTTCTATAAGCATACTACTTCAAACTGATATTCAATCTTCTTTTCTTACTTTACTTAAACACTTTTCCAAATACTTATTATTTCTAAAAGCATAAAACTTAAAACTGAAATTCTATCTTCTTTTCTTACTTTACTTACACACTTTTCATAATACTTATTACTTCTCAAAGCATACTACTTCAAACTGATATTCTATCTTCTTTTCTTACTTTACTTACACACTTTTCATAATACTTATTACTTCTAAAAACATACTACTTTAAACTTTTATTCAATCTTCTTTTCATACTTTACTTCTTCACTTTTCTAAATACTTATTACTTCTCAAAGATACTACTTAAAAATGAAATTCTATCTTTTTTTCATACTTTACTTACACACTTTTCATAATACTTATTACTTCTAAAAGCATAATACTTAAAACTGAAATTCTATCTTCTTTTCTTACTTTACTTCTTCATTTTTCTAAATACTTATTACTTCTAAAAGCATACTACTTAAAACTGAAATTCTATCTTCTTTTCTTACTTTACTTACACACTTTTCATAATAATTATTATTTCTAAAAGCATACTAAATTAAAACTGAAATTCTATCTTCTTTTCTTACTTTACTTCTTCACTTTTCTAAATACTTAATAATTCTCAAAGCATACTACTTAAAACTAAAATTCTATCTTCTTTTCTTACTTTACTTAAACACTTTTCAAATACTTATTACTTCTAAAAGCATACTACTTAAAACTAAAATTCTATCTTCTTCACTTACTTTAATTCTTCATTTTTTAAATACTTATTACTTCTAAAAACATACTACTTTAAACTTTTATTCAATCTTCTTTTCATACTTTACTTCTTCACTTTTCTAAATACTTATTACTTCTCAAAGCATACTACTTAAAACTGAAATTCTATCTTCTTTTCATACTTTACTTACACACTTTTCTAAATACTTATTGCTTCTAAAAGCATACTACTTAAAACTAAAAATTCTATCTTCTTCACTTACTTTACTTAAACACTTTTAAAAATAATTATTACTTCTAAAAGCATACTAATTAAAACTGAAATTCTATCTTCTTTTCTTACTTTACTTAAACACTTTTCAAATACTTATTACTTCTAAAAGCATACTATTTAAATCTGAAATTCTATCTTCTTTTCTTACTTTAATTCTTCATTTTTTAAATACTTATTACTTCTAAAAACATACTACTTAAAACTTTTATTCAATCTTCTTTTCATACTTTACTTCTTCACTTTTCTAAATACTTATTACTTCTAAAAGCATACTATTTAAATCTGAAATCCAATCTTCTTTTCTTACTTTACTTCTTCACTTTTCTAAATACTTATTACTTTTTAAAAGCATACTACTTAAAACTGAAATTCAATCTTCTTTTCTTACTTTACTTAAACACTTTTCCAAATACTTATTTTCTAAAATCATAAAACTTAAAACTGAAATTCTATCTTCTTTTCTTACTTTACTTCTTCAATTTTCTAAATACTTAATACTTCTCAAAGCATACTACTTAAAACTGAAATTCTATCTTCTTTTCTTACTTTACTTAAACACTTTTCCAAATACTTATTACTTCTAAAAGCATACTACTTAAAACTAAAATTCTATCTTCTTCACTTACTTTACTTACACACTTTTCTTAATAATTATTATTTCTAAAAGCATACTAATTAAAACTGATATTCTATCTTCTTTTCTTACTTTACTTAAACACTTTTCCAAATACTTATTACTTCTAAAAACATACTCCTTAAAACTGAAATTCTATCTTCTTTTCTTACTTTACTTCTTCATTTTTCTAAATACTTATTTCTAAAAGCATACTATTTAAATCTGAAATCCAATCTTCTTTTCTTACTTTACTTCTTCACTTTTCTAAATACTTATTACTTTTAAAAGCATACTACTTAAAACTGAAATTCAATCTTCTTTTCTTACTTTACTTAAACACTTTTCCAAATACTTATTTTCTAAAATCATAAAACTTAAAACTGAAATTCTATCTTCTTTTCTTACTTTACTTCTTCAATTTTCTAAATACTTAATACTTCTCAAAGCATACTACTTAAAACTGAAATTCTATCTTCTTTTCTTACTTTACTTAAACACTTTTCCAAATACTTATTACTTCTAAAAGCATACTACTTAAAACTAAAATTCTATCTTCTTCACTTACTTTACTTACACACTTTTCTTAATAATTATTATTTCTAAAAGCATACTAATTAAAACTGATATTCTATCTTCTTTTCTTACTTTACTTAAACACTTTTCCAAATACTTATTACTTCTAAAAGCATACTACTTTAAACTTTTATTCAATCTTCTTTTCTTACTTTACTTCTTCACTGTTCTAAAAACTTATTATTTCTAAAAGCATACTAATTAAAACTGAAATTCTATCTTCTTTTCATACTTTACTTACACACTTTTCATAATAATTATTATTTCTAAAAGCATACTAAATTAAAACTGAAATTCTATCTTCTTTTCTTACTTTACTTCTTCACTTTTCTAAATACTTATTACTTCTAAAAGCTCACTACTTCAAACTGAAATTCTATCTTCTTTTCTTACTTTAATAATTCATTTTTAAAAATACTTAATAATTCTCAAAGCATAAAACTTAAAACTGAAATTCTATCTTCTTTTCTTACTTTACTTCTTCACTGTTTAAAAACTTATTACTTCTAAAAGCATACTACTTAAAACTGAAATTCTATCTTCTTTTCTTACTTTACTTCTTCACTGTTCTAAAAACTTATTACTTCTAAAAGCATACTAATTAAAACTGAAATTCTATCTTCTTTTCATACTTTACTTACACACTTTTCATAATAATTATTATTTCTAAAAGCATACTAAATTAAAACTGAAATTCTATCTTCTTTTCTTACTTTACTTCTTCACTTTTCTAAATACTTATTACTTCTAAAAGCTCACTACTTCAAACTGAAATTCTATCTTCTTTTCTTACTTTAATAATTCATTTTTAAAAATACTTAATAATTCTCAAAGCATAAAACTTAAAACTGAAATTCTATCTTCTTTTCTTACTTTACTTAAACACTTTTCCAAATACTTATTACTTCTAAAAGCATACTACTTTAAACTTTTATTCAATCTTCTTTTCTTACTTTACTTCTTCACTGTTCTAAAAACTTATTACTTCTAAAAGCATACTAATAAAAACTGAAATTCTATCTTCTTTTCATACTTTACTTACACACTTTTCATAATAATTATTATTTCTAAAAGCATACTAAATTAAAACTGAAATTCTATCTTCTTTTCTTACTTTACTTCTTCACTTTTCTAAATACTTATTACTTCTAAAAGCATACTACTTCAAACTGATATTCTATCTTCTTTTCTTACTTTACTTCTTCACTTTTCCAATAGATATTACTTCTCAAATCATACTACTTAAAACTGAAATTTTATCTTCTTCTCTTACTTTACTTCTTCATTTTTCTAAATACTTATTTCGTAAAAGCATACTACTTAAAGCTGATATTCAATCTATTTTCTTACTTTACTTACACACTTTTCAAATATTACTTTCTAAAAGCATACTATCTAAAACTAAAATTCAATCTTCTTTTCTTACTTTACTTCTTCACTGTTTTAAAAACTTATTACTTCTAAAAGCATACTACTTAAAACTGAAATTTCTATCTTCTTTTCTTACTTTACTTACACACTTTCATAATAAATATTATTTCTAAAAGCATACTAATAAAAACTGAAATTCTATCTTCTTTTCTTATTTTACTTACACACTTTTCCAATAATTATTACTTCTATAAGCATACTACTTCAAACTGATATTCAATCTTCTTTTCTTACTTTACTTAAACACTTTTCCAAATACTTATTATTTCTAAAAGCATAAAACATTAAAACTAAAATTCTATCTTCTTTTCTTACTTTACTTCTTCACTTTATCTTAATAATTATTATTTCTAAAAAGCATACTACTTCAAACTGATATTCTATCTTATTTCTTTACTTTACTTACACACTTTTCATAATACTTAATACTTCTAAAAACTACTACTTTAAAACTTTTATTCAATCTTCTTTTCATACTTTACTTCTTCACTTTTCTAAATACTTATTACTTCTCAAAGATACTACTTAAAAATGAAATTCTATCTTTTTTTCATACTTTACTTACACACTTTTCATAATACTTATTACTTCTAAAAGCATAATACTTAAAACTGAAATTCTATCATCTTTTCTTACTTTACTTCTTCATTTTTCTAAATACTTATTACTTCTAAAAGCATACTACATAAAACTGAAATTCTATCTTCTTTCTTACTTACTTACACACACTTTTCATAATATTTATTATTTCTAAAAGCATACCACTTAAAACTAAAATTCAATCTATTTTTCTTACTTTACTTCTTCACTTTTCTAAATACTTAATAATTCTCAAAGCAACTACTTAAAACTGAAATTCTATCTTCTATTCTTACTTTACTTAAACACTTTTCAAATACTTATTACTTCTAAAGCATACTATTTAAATCTGAAATTCTATCTTCTTTTCTTACTTTAATTCTTCATTTTTTAAATACTTATTACTTCTAAAAACATACTACTTTAAACTTTTATTCAATCTTCTTTTCATACTTTACTTCTCACTTTTCTAAATACTTATTACTTCTCAAAGCATACTACTTAAAACTGAAATTCTATCTTCTTTTCATACTTTACTTACACACTTTTCTAAATACTTATTGCTTCTAAAAGCATACTACTTAAAACTAAAATTCTATCTTCTTCACTTACTTTACTTAAACACTTATAAAAATAATTATTACTTCTAAAAGCATACTAATTAAAACTGAAATTCTATCTTCTTTTCTTACTTTACTTAAACACTTTTCAAATACTTATTACTTCTAAAAGCATACTATTTAAATCTGAAATTCTATCTTCTTTTCTTACTTTAATTCTTCATTTTTTAAATACTTATTACTTCTAAAAACATACTACTTTAAACTTTTATTCAATCTTCTTTTCATACTTTACTTCTTCACTTTTCTAAATACTTATTACTTCTAAAAGCATACTATTTAAATCTGAAATCAATCTTCTTTTCTTACTTTACTTCTTCACTTTTCTAAATACTTATTACTTTTAAAAGCATACTACTTAAACTGAAATTCAATCTTCTTTTCTTACTTTACTTAAACACTTTTCCAAATACTTATTTTCTAAAATCATAAAACTTAAAACTGAAATTCTATCTTCTTTTCTTACTTTACTTCTTCAATTTTCTAAATACTTAATACTTCTCAAAGCCATACTACTAAAACTGAAATTCTATCTTCTTTTCTTACTTTACTTAAACACTTTTCCAAATACTTATTACTTCTAAAAGCATACTACTTAAAACTAAAATTCTATCTTCTTCACTTACTTTACTTAACACACTTTTCTTAATAATTATTATTTCTAAAAGCAATACTAATTAAAACTGATATTCTATCTTCTTTTCTTACTTTACTTAAACACTTTCCAAATACTTATTACTTCTAAAAACATACTCCTTAAAACTGAAATTCTATCTTCTTTTCTTACTTTACTTCTTCACTGTTCTAAAAACTTATTATTTCTAAAAGCATACTAATTAAAACTGAAATTCTATCTTCTTTTCATACTTTACTTACACACTTTTCATAATAATTATTATTTCTAAAAGCATACTAAATTAAAACTGAAATTCTATCTTCTTTCTTACTTTACTTCTTCACTTTTCTAAATACTTATTACTTCTAAAAGCTCACTACTTCAAACTGAAATTCTATCTTCTTTTCTTACTTTAATAATTCATTTTTAAAAATACTTAATAATTCTCAAAGCATAAAACTTAAAACTGAAATTCTATCTTCTTTTCTTACTTTACTTAAACACTTTTCCAAATACTTATTACTTCTAAAAGCATACTACTTAAAACTATAATTCTATCTTCTTTTCTTACTTTACTTCTTCACTGTTCTAAAAACTTATTACTTCTAAAAGCATACTAATTAAAACTGAAATTCTATCTTCTTTTCATACTTTACTTACACACTTTTCATAATAATTATTATTTCTAAAAGCATACTAAATTAAAACTGAAATTCTATCTTCTTTTCTTACTTTACTTCTTCACTTTTCTAAATACTTATTACTTCTAAAAGCATACTACTTCAAACTGATATTCTATCTTCTTTTCTTACTTTACTTAAACACTTTTCCAAATAGATATTACTTCTCAAATCATACTACTTAAAACTAAAATTCTATCTTCTTCACTTACTTTACTTACACACTTTTCTTAATAATTATTATTTCTAAAAGCATACTAATTAAAACTGATATTCTATCTTCTTTTCTTACTTTACTTACACACTTTTCAAATATTACTTTCTAAAAGCATACTATCTAAAACTAAAATTCAATCTTCTTTTCTTACTTTACTTCTTCACTGTTCTAAAAACTTATTACTTCTAAAAGCATACTACTTAAAACTGAAATTCTATCTTCTTTTCTTACTTTACTTACACACTTTTCATAATAATTATTATTTCTAAAAGCATACTAATAAAAACTGAAATTCTATCTTCTTTTCTTACTTTACTTACACACTTTTCATAATACTTATTACTTCTAAAAACATACTACTTTAAACTTTTATTCAATCTTCTTTTCATACTTTACTTAAACACTTTTCTAAATACTTATTACTTCTCAAAGATACTACTTAAAAATGAAATTCTATCTTTTTTTCATACTTTACTTACACACTTTTCATAATACTTATTACTTCTAAAAGCATAATAATTAAAACTGAAATTCTATCTTCTTTTCTTACTTTACTTCTTCATTTTTCTAAATACTTATTACTTCTAAAAGCATACTACTTAAAACTGAAATTCTATCTTCTTTTCTTACTTTACTTACACACTTTTCATAATAATTATTATTTCTAAAAGCATACCACTTAAAACTAAAATTCAATCTATTTTCTTACTTTACTTCTTCACTTTTCTAAATACTTAATAATTCTCAAAGCATACTACTTAAAACTAAAATTCTATCTTCTTTTCTTACTTTACTTAAACACTTTTCAAATACTTATTACTTCTAAAAGCATACTATTTAAATCTGAAATTCTATCTTCTTTTCATACTTTAATTCTTCATTTTTTAAATACTTATTACTTCTAAAAAACATACTACTTTAAACTGAAATTCCATCTTCTTTTCATACTTTACTTCTTCACTTTTCTAAATACTTAATAATTCTCAAAGCATACTACTTAAAACTAAAATTCTATCTTCTTTTCTTACTTTACTTAAACACTTTTCCAAATACTTATTACTTCTAAAAGCATACTACTTAAAACTAAAATTCTATCTTCTTCACTTACTTTACTTACACACTTTTCTTAATAATTATTATTTCTAAAAGCATACTAATTAAAACTGATATTCTATCTTCTTTTCTTACTTTACTTAAACACTTTTCCAAATACTTATTACTTCTAAAAACATACTCCTTAAAACTGAAATTCTATCTTCTTTTCTTACTTTACTTCTTCACTGTTCTAAAAACTTATTATTTCTAAAAGCATACTAATTAAAACTGAAATTCTATCTTCTTTTCATACTTTACTTCTTCACTTTTCTAAATACTTAATAATTCTCAAAGCATACTACTTAAAACTAAAATTCTATCTTCTTTTCTTACTTTACTTAAACACTTTTTCAAATACTTATTACTTCTAAAAGCATACTATTTAAATCTGAAATTCTATCTTCTTTTCTTACTTTAATTCTTCATTTTTTTAAATACTTATTACTTCTAAAAACATACTACTTTAAACTTTTATTCAATCTTCTTTTCATACTTTACTTCTTCACTTTCTAAATACTTATTACTTCTCAAAGCATACTACTTAAAACTGAAATTCTATCTTCTTTTCTTACTTTACTTACACACTTTTCTAAATACTTATTGCTTCTAAAAGCATACTACTTAAAACTAAAATTCTATCTTCTTCACTTACTTTACTTAAACACTTTTAAAAATAATTATTACTTCTAAAAGCATACTAATTAAAACTGAAATTCTATCTTCTTTTCTTACTTTACTTAAACACTTTTCAAATACTTATTACTTCTAAAAGCATACTATTTAAATCTGAAATTCTATCTTCTTTTCTTACTTTAATTCTTCATTTTTTAAATACTTATTACTTCTAAAAACATACTACTTTAAACTTTTATTCAATCTTCTTTTCATACTTTACTTCTTCACTTTTCTAAATACTTATTACTTCTAAAAGCATACTATTTAAATCTGAAATCCAATCTTCTTTTCTTACTTTACTTCTTCACTTTTCTAAATACTTATTACTTTTAAAAGCATACTACTTAAAACTGAAATTCAATCTTCTTTTCTTACTTTACTTAAACACTTTTCCAAATACTTATTTTCTAAAATCATAAAACTTAAAACTGAAATTCTATCTTCTTTTCTTACTTTACTTCTTCACTTTTCTAAATACTTAATAATTCTCAAAGCATACTACTTAAAACTAAAATTCTATCTTCTTTTCTTACTTTACTTAAACACTTTTCCAAATACTTATTACTTCTAAAAGCATACTACTTAAAACTAAAATTCTATCTTCTTCACTTACTTTACTTACACACTTTTCTTAATAATTATTATTTCTAAAAGCATACTAATTAAAACTGATATTCTATCTTCTTTTCTTACTTTACTTAAACACTTTTCCAAATACTTATTACTTCTAAAAACATACTCCTTAAAACTGAAATTCTATCTTCTTTTCTTACTTTACTTCTTCACTGTTCTAAAAACTTATTATTTCTAAAAGCATACTAATTAAAACTGAAATTCTATCTTCTTTTCATACTTTACTTACACACTTTTCATAATAATTATTATTTCTAAAAGCATACTAAATTAAAACTGAAATTCTATCTTCTTTTCTTACTTTACTTCTTCACTTTTCTAAATACTTATTACTTCTAAAAGCTCACTACTTCAAACTGAAATTCTATCTTCTTTTCTTACTTTAATAATTCATTTTTAAAAATACTTAATAATTCTCAAAGCATAAAACTTAAAACTGAAATTCTATCTTCTTTTCTTACTTTACTTAAACACTTTTCCAAATACTTATTACTTCTAAAAGCATACTACTTAAAACTGAAATTCTATCTTCTTTTCTTACTTTACTTCTTCACTGTTCTAAAAACTTATTATTTCTAAAAGCATACTAATTAAAACTGAAATTCTATCTTCTTTTCATACTTTACTTACACACTTTTCATAATAATTATTATTTCTAAAAGCATACTAAATTAAAACTGAAATTCTATCTTCTTTTCTTACTTTACTTCTTCACTTTTCTAAATACTTATACTTCTAAAAGCATTACTTCAAACTGATATTCTATCTTCTTTTCTTACTTTACTTAAACACTTTTCCAAATAGATATTACTTCTCAAATCATACTACTTAAAACTAAAATTCTATCTTCTTTTCTTACTTTACTTACACACTTTTCTTAATAATTATTACTTCTAAAAGCATACTAATTCAAACTGATATTCTATCTTCTTTTCTTACTTTACTTACACACTTTTCAAATATTACTTTCTAAAAGCATACTATCTAAAACTAAAATTCAATCTTCTTTTCTTACTTTACTTCTTCACTGTTCTAAAAACTTATTACTTCTAAACATACTACTTAAAACTGAAATTCTATCTTCTTTTCTTACTTTACTTACACACTTTTCATAATAATTATTATTTCTAAAAGCATACTAATTCAAACTGAAATTCTATCTTCTTTTCTTACTTTACTTACACACTTTTCATAATACTTATTACTTCTAAAAACATACTACTTTAAACTTTTATTCAATCTTCTTTTCATACTTTACTTAAACACTTTTCTAAATACTTATTACTTCTCAAAGATACTACTTAAAAATGAAATTCTATCTTTTTTTCATACTTTACTTACACACTTTTCATAATACTTATTACTTCTAAAAGCATAATAATTAAAACTGAAATTCTATCTTCTTTTCTTACTTTACTTCTTCATTTTTCTAAATACTTATTACTTCTAAAAGCATACTACTTAAAACTGAAATTCTATCTTCTTTTCTTACTTTACTTACACACTTTTCATAATAATTATTATTTCTAAAAGCATACCACTTAAAACTAAAATTCAATCTATTTTCTTACTTTACTTCTTCACTTTTCTAAATACTTAATAATTCTCAAAGCATACTACTTAAAACTAAAATTCTATCTTCTTTTCTTACTTTACTTAAACACTTTTCAAATACTTATTACTTCTAAAAGCATACTATTTAAATCTGAAATTCTATCTTCTTTTCTTACTTTAATTCTTCATTTTTTAAATACTTATTACTTCTAAAAACATACTACTTTAAACTGAAATTCCATCTTCTTTTCATACTTTACTTCTTCACTTTTCTAAATACTTAATACTTCTCAAAGCATACTACTTAAAACTAAAATTCTATCTTCTTTTCTTACTTTACTTACACACTTTTCTTAATACTTATTACTTCTAAAAGCATACTACTTAAAACTAAAATTCTATCTTCTTCACTTACTTTACTTAAACACTTTTCTTAATAATTATTACTTCTAAAAGCATACTAATTAAAACTGATATTCTATCTTCTTTTCTTACTTTACTTAAACACTTTTCCAAATACTTATTACTTCTAAAAGCATACTACTTAAAACTGAAATTCTATCTTCTTTTCTTACTTTACTTCTTCACTGTTCTAAAAACTTATTACTTCTAAAAGCATACTAATTAAAACTGAAATTCTATCTTCTTTTCATACTTTACTTCTTCACTTTTCTAATACTTAATTTCTCAAAGCATACTACTTAAAACTAAAATTCTATCTTCTTTTCTTACTTTACTTAAACACTTTTCAAATACTTATTACTTCTAAAAGCATACTATTTAAATCTGAAATTCTATCTTCTTTTCTTACTTTAATTCTTCATTTTTTAAATACTTATTACTTCTAAAAGCATACTACTTAAAACTGAAATTCAATCTTCTTTTCTTACTTTACTTAAACACTTTTCCAAATACTTATTACTTCTAAAAGCATACTACTTTAAACTTTTATTCAATCTTCTTTTCTTACTTTACTTCTTCACTGTTCTAAAAACTTATTACTTCTAAAAGCATACTAATAAAAACTGAAATTCTATCTTCTTTTCATACTTTACTTACACACTTTTCATAATAATTATTATTTCTAAAAGCATACTAAATTAAAACTGAAATTCTATCTTCTTTTCTTACTTTACTTCTTCACTTTTCTAAATACTTATTACTTCTAAAAGCATACTACTTCAAACTGATATTCTATCTTCTTTTCTTACTTTACTTCTTCACTTTTCCAAATAGATATTACTTCTCAAATCATACTACTTAAAACTGAAATTTTATCTTCTTCTCTTACTTTACTTCTTCATTTTTCTAAATACTTATTTCTAAAAGCATACTACTTAAAACTGATATTCAATCTATTTTCTTACTTTACTTACACACTTTTCAAATATTACCTTTCTAAAAGCATACTATCTAAAACTAAAATTCAATCTTCTTTTCTTACTTTACTTCTTCACTGTTTAAAAACTTATTACTTCTAAAAGCATACTACTTAAAACTGAAATTCTATCTTCTTTTCTTACTTTACTTACACACTTTTCAAAATACATAATACTCTAAATGCATACTACTTAAAACTAAAATTCAATCTTCTTTTCTTACTTAAAATTCTATCTTCTTTTCTTACTTTACTTCTTCACTTTTCCAAATACTTATTACTTCTAAAAGCATACTACTTAAAATTGAAATTCCATCTTCTTTTCATACTTTACTTACACACTTTTCTTAATAATTATTATTTCTAAAAGCATACTAATTAAAACTGATATTCTATCTTCTTTTCTTACTTTACTTACACACTTTTCCAAATAATTATTACTTCTAAAAGCATACTACTTAAAACTCAAATTCTATCTTCTTCTCTTACTTTACTTCTTCACTTTTCTAAATACTTATTACTTCTAAAAGCATACTACATTAAACTGAAATTCTATCTTCTTTTCTTACTTTACTTAAACACTTTTCCAAATACTTATTACTTCTAAAAGCATACTACTTAAAACTGAAATTCTATCTTCTTTTCTTACTTTACTTCTTCACTTTTCTAAATACTTATTACTTCTAAAATACTAAAAAACTGATATTCTATCTTCTTTTCTTACTTTACTTCTTCACTTTTCTACTTATTTCTAAAAGCATACTACTTAAAACTGAAATTCTATCTTCTTTTCTTACTTTACTTCTTCACTTTTCTAAATACTTATTACTTCTAAAAGCATACTACTTAAAACTGAAATTCTATCTTCTTTTCTTACTTTACTTACACACTTTTCTAAATAATTATTATTTCTAAAAGCATACTAATTAAAACTGAAATTCTATCTTCTTTTCTTACTTTACTTACTTCACTTTTCTAAATACTTATTACTTCTAAAAACATACTATTTAAACTGAAATTCAATCTTCTTTTCTTACTTTACTTCTTCACTTTTCTAAAAACTTATTACTTCTAAAAGCATACTACTTAAAACTGAAATTCTATCTTCTTTTCATACTTTACTTACACACTTTTCATAATAATTATTATTTCTAAAAGCATACTAAATTAAAACTGAAATTCTATCTTCTTTTCTTACTTTACTTCTTCATTTTTCTAAATACTTATTACTTCTAAAAGCATACTACTTAAAACTGAAATTCTATCTTCTTTTCTTACTTTACTTAAACACTTTTCCAAATACTTATGTTTTAAAAGCATACTACTTAAAACTAAAATTCTATCTTCTTTTCTTACTTTACTTCTTCACTGTTCTAAAAACTTATTACTTCTAAAAGCATACTATTTAAATCTGAAATTCTATCTTCTTTTCTTACTTTAATAATTCACTTTTCAAAATACTTAATAATTCTCAAAGCATAAAACTTAAAACTGAAATTCTATCTTCTTTTCTTACTTTACTTCACAAAATACTTATTGCTTCTAAAAACATACTACTTAAAACTAAAATTCTATCTTCTTCATTACTTTACTTCACACTTTTCTTAATAATTATTATTTCTAAAAGCATAAAACTTAAAACTGAAATTCTATCTTCTTTTCTTACTTTACTTAAACACTTTTCCAAATACTTATTACTTCTAAAAGCATACTACTTAAAACTATTATTCTATCTTCTTTTCTTACTTTACTTCTTCACTGTTCTAAAAACTTATTACTTCTAAAAGCATACTAATTAAAACTGAAATTCTATCTTCTTTTCATACTTTACTTACACACTTTTCATAATAATTATTATTTCTAAAAGCATACTAAATTAAAACTGAAATTCTATCTTCTTTTCTTACTTTACTTCTTCACTTTTCTAAATACTTATTACTTCTAAAAGCATACTACTTCAAACTGATATTCTATCTTCTTTTCTTACTTTACTTCTTCACTTTTCCAAATAGATATTACTTCTCAAATCATACTACTTAAAACTGAAATTTTATCTTCTTCTCTTACTTTACTTCTTCATTTTCTTAATAAATACTTATTTCTAAAAGCATACTACTTAAAACTGATATTCAATCTTTTTCTTACTTTACTTACACACTTTTCAAATATTACTTTCTAAAAGCATACTATCTAAAACTAAAATTCAATCTTCTTTTCTTACTTTACTTCTTCACTGTTCTAAAAACTTATTACTTCTAAAAGCATACTACTTAAAACTGAAATTCTATCTTCTTTTCTTACTTTACTTACACACTTTTCATAATAATTATTATTTCTAAAAGCATACTAATAAAAACTGAAATTCTATCTTCTTTTCTTACTTTACTTACACACTTTTCAAATACTTATTACTTCTAAAAGCATACTACTTAAAACTGAAATTCTATCTTCTTTTCTTACTTTAATTCTTAATTTTTTAAATACTTATTACTTCTAAAAACATACTACTTTAAACTGAAATTCTATCTTCTTTTCATACTTTACTTACACACTTTTCATAATACTTATTACTTCTAAAAGCATACTACTTAAAACTGAAATTCTATCTTCTTTTCTTACTTTACTTCTTCACTTTTCTAAATAATTATTAATTCTAAAAGCATACTAATTAAAACTGAAATTCTATCTTCTTTTCTTACTTTACTTACACACTTTTCCAAATAATTATTACTTCTCAAAGCATACTACTTAAAACTAAAATTCAATCTTCTTTTCTTACTTTACTTAAACACTTTTCCAAATACTTATTATTTCTAAAGCATACTACTTAAAACTGAAATTCTATCTTCTTTTCTTACTTTACTTACACACTTTTCAAATACTTATTACTTCTCAAAGCATACTACTTTAAACTGATATTCTATCTTCTTTTCTTACTTTACTTACACACTTTTCAAATACTTATTACTTCTAAAAACATACTACTTTAAACTGAAATTCTATCTTCTTTTCTTACTTTACTTCTTCACTTTTCTAAATACTTATTACTTCTCAAAGCATACTACTTAAAAACTGAAATTCTATCTTCTTTTCATACTTTACTTACACACTTTTCATAATACTTATTACTTCTAAAAGCATACTACTTAAAACTGAAATTCTATCTTCTTTTCTTACTTTACTTCTTCACTTTTCTAAATACTTATTACTTCTAAAAGCATACTACTTAAAACTGATATTCTATCTTCTTTTCTTACTTTACTTACACACTTTTCCAAATAATTATTACTTCTAAAAGCATACTACTTAAAACTGAAATTCAATCTTCTTTTCTTACTTTACTTCTTCACTTTTCTAAATACTTAATAATTCTAAAAGCATACTACTTAAAACTGAAATTCTATCTTCTTTTCTTACTTTACTTAAACACTTTTCCAAATACTTATTACTTCTAAAAGCATACTATTTAAAACTAAAATTCTATCTTCTTTTCTTACTTTACTTCTTCACTTTTTTTAATACTTATTACTTCTAAAAGCATACTACTTAAAACTGAAATTCTATCTTCTTTTCTTACTTTACTTCTTCACTTTTCTAAATACTTATTACTTCTAAAAGCATACTACTTTAAACTGAAATTCAATCTTCTTTTCTTACTTTACTTACACACTTTTCATAATACTTATTACTTCTCAAAGCATACTACTTCAAACTGATATTCTATCTTCTTTTCTTACTTTACTTACACACTTTTCCAAATACTTATTACTTCTAAAAGCATACTACTTAAAACTGAAATTCTATCTTCTTCACTTACTTTACTTACACACTTTTAAAAATAATTATTACTTCTAAAAGCATACTAATTAAAACTGAAATTCTATCTTCTTTTCTTACTTTACTTAAACACTTTTCAAATACTTATTACTTCTAAAAGCATACTATTTAAATCTGAAATTCTATCTTCTTTTCTTACTTTAATTCTTCATTTTTTAAATACTTATTACTTCTAAAAACATACTACTTTAAACTTTTATTCAATCTTCTTTTCATACTTTACTTACACACTTTTCAAATACTTATTACTTCTAAAAGCATACTACTTAAAACTGAAATTCAATCTTCTTTTCTTACTTTACTTCTTCACTTTTCTAAATACTTATTACTTCTCAAAGCATACTCCTTAAAACTGAAATTCTATCTTCTTTTCTTACTTTACTTCTTCACTTTTCTAAATACTTATTACTTCTCAAAGCATACTCCTTAAAACTGAAATTCTATCTTCTTTTCTTACTTTACTTCTTCAATTTTCTAAATACTTAATACTTCTCAAAGCATACTACTTAAATCTGAAATTCTATCTTCTTTTCTTACTTTAATTCTTCACTTTTTTAAATACTTATTACTTCTAAAAACATACTACTTTAAACTTTTATTCAATCTTCTTTTCATACTTTACTTACACACTTTTCTAATACTTATTACTTCTAAATGCATACTACTTAAAACTGAAATCCAATCTTCTTTTCTTACTTTACTTCTTCACTTTTCTAAATACTTATTACTTCTAAAAGCATACTACTTAAAACTGAAATTCTATCTTCTTTTCTTACTTTACTTAAACACTTTTCCAAATACTTATTACTTCTAAAAGCATACTACTTAAAACTGAAATTCTATCTTCTTCACTTACTTTACTTACACACTTTTCTTAATAATTATTATTTCTAAAAGCATACTAATTAAAACTGATATTCTATCTTCTTTTCTTACTTTACTTAAACACTTTTCCAAATACTTATTACTTCTAAAAGCATACTACTTAAAACTTTTATTCTATCTTCTTTTCTTACTTTACTTCTTCACTGTTCTAAAAACTTATTACTTCTAAAAGCATACTAATTAAAACTGAAATTCTATCTTCTTTTCATACTTTACTTACACACTTTTCATAATAATTATTATTTCTAAAAGCATACTAAATTAAAACTGAAATTCTATCTTCTTTTCTTACTTTACTTCTTCACTTTTCCAAATACTTATTACTTCTAAAAGCTCACTACTTCAAACTGAAATTCTATCTTCTTTTCTTACTTTAATAATTCATTTTTAAAAATACTTAATAATTCTCAAAGCATAAAACTTAAAACTGAAATTCTATCTTCTTTTCTTACTTTACTTAAACACTTTTCCAAATACTTATTACTTCTAAAAGCATACTACTTTAAACTTTTATTCAATCTTCTTTTCTTACTTTACTTCTTCACTGTTCTAAAAACTTATTACTTCTAAAAGCATACTAATAAAAACTGAAATTCTATCTTCTTTTCATACTTTACTTACACACTTTTCATAATAATTATTATTTCTAAAAGCATACTAAATTAAAACTGAAATTCTATCTTCTTTTCTTACTTTACTTCTTCACTTTTCTAAATACTTATTACTTCTAAAAGCATACTACTTCAAACTGATATTCTATCTTCTTTTCTTACTTTACTTCTTCACTTTTCCAAATAGATATTACTTCTCAAATCATACTACTTAAAACTGAAATTCTATCTTCTTTTCATACTTTACTTACACACTTTTCTAAATACTTATTTCTAAAAGCATACTACTTAAAACTGATATTCAATCTATTTTCTTACTTTACTTACACACTTTTCAAATATTACCTTCTAAAAGCATACTATCTAAAACTAAAATTCAATCTTCTTTTCTTACTTTACTTCTTCACTGTTTAAAAACTTATTACTTCTAAAAGCATACTACTTAAAACTGAAATTCTATCTTCTTTTCTTACTTTACTTACACACTTTTCATAATAATTATTATTTCTAAAAGCATACTAATAAAAACTGAAATTCTATCTTCTTTTCTTATTTTACTTACACACTTTTCCAAATAATTATTACTTCTAAAAGCATACTACTTAAAACTAAAATTCAATCTTCTTTTCTTACTTTAATTCTTCATTTTTTAAATACTTATTACTTCTAAAAACATACTACTTTAAACTTCTATTCAATCTTCTTTTCATACTTTACTTACACACTTTTCATAATACATAATACTCTAAATGCATACTACTTAAAACTGAAATTCAATCTATTTTCTTACTTTACTTCTTCACTGTTCTAAAAACTTATTACTTCTAAAAGCATACTAATAAAAACTGAAATTCTATCTTCTTTTCATACTTTACTTACACACTTTTCATAATAATTATTATTTCTAAAAGCATACTAAATTAAAACTGAAATTCAATCTTCTTTTCTTACTTTACTTAAACACTTTTCAAATACTTATTACTTCTAAAAGCATACTACTTAAAACTGAAATTCTATCTTCTTTTCTTAACTTATTTTCATATCTTATTACTTCTCAAAGCATACTACTTCAAACTGATATTCTATCTTCTTTTCTTACTTTAATTCTTCATTTTTTAAATACTTATTACTTCTAAAAACATACTACTTTAAACTTTTATTCAATCTTCTTTTCATACTTTACTTACACACTTTTCATAATACTTATTACTTCTCAAAGCATACTACTTAAAACAGAAATTCAATCTTCTTTTCTTACTTTACTTCTTCACTTTTCTAAATACTTATTACTTCTCAAAGCATACTACTTAAAACTGAAATTCTATCTTCTTTTCATACTTTACTTCACACTTTTCTAAATACTTATTGCTTCTCAAAGCATACTACTTAAAACTAAAATTCTATCTTCTTCACTTACTTTACTTAAACACTTTTCAAAATAATTATTACTTCTAAAAGCATACTATTTAAATCTGAAATTCTATCTTCTTTTCTTACTTTACTTAAACACTTTTCCAAATACTTATTACTTCTCAGAGCATACTACTTTAAACTTTTATTTAATCTTCTTTTCATACTTTACTTACACACTTTTCTAAATACTATATAATTCTCAAAGCATACTAATTAAAACTGAAATTCAATCTTCTTTTCTTACTTTACTTCTTCATACTACTTAAAACTGAAATTCTATCTTCTTTTCTTACTTTACTTAAACACTTTTCCAAATACTTATTACTTCTAAAAGCATACTACTTAAAACTGAAATTCTATCTTCTTTTCATACTTTACTTACACACTTTTCAAATACTTATTACTTCTAAAAGCATACTACTTAAAACTAAAATTCTATCTTCTTTTCTTACTTTACTTAATCACTTTTCCAAATACTTATTACTTCTAAAAGCATAAAACTTCAAACTGAAATTCTATCTTCTTTTCTTACTTTACTTACACACTTTTCATAATACTTATTACTTCTCAAAGCATACTACTTCAAACTGATATTCTATCTTCTTTTCTTACTTTACTTACACACTTTTCATAATAATTATTATTTCTAAAAGCATACCACTTAAAACTAAAATTCTATCTTCTTTTCTTACTTTACTTCTTCACTTTTCTAAATACTTATTACTTCTCAAAGATACTACTTAAAAATGAAATTCTATCTTCTTCTCTTACTTTACTTCTTCACTTTTCTAAATACTTATTTCTAAAAGCATACTACTTAAAACTGATATTCAATCTATTTTCTTACTTTACTTACACACTTTTCAAATATTACTTTCTAAAAGCATACTATCTAAAACTAAAATTCAATCTATTTTCTTACTTTACTTCTTCACTTTTCTAAATACTTAATAATTCTCAAAGCATACTACTTAAAACTGAAATTCTATCTTCTTTTCATACTTTACTTAAACACTTTTCCAAATACTTATTACTTCTAAAAGCATACTATTTAAATCTGAAATTCTATCTTCTTTTCTTACTTTAATTCTTCATTTTTTAAATACTTATTACTTCTAAAAACATACTACTTTAAACTTTTATTCAATCTTCTTTTCATACTTTACTTACACACTTTTCATAATACTTATTACTTCTAAATGCATACTACTTAAAACTGAAATTCAATCTTCTTTTCTTACTTTACTTCTTCACTTTTCCAAATACTTATTACTTCTCAAAGCATACTACTTAAAACTGAAATTCTATCTTCTTTTCATACTTTACTTACACACTTTTCTAAATACTTATTGCTTCTAAAAGCATACTACTTAAAACTGAAATTCTATCTTCTTTTCTTACTTTACTTAAACACTTTTAAAAATACTTATTACTTCTAAAAGCATACTAATTAAAACTGAAATTCTATCTTCTTTTCTTACTTTACTTAAACACTTTTCATAATACTTATTACTTCTAAAAGCATACTATTTAAATCTGAAATTCTATCTTCTTTTCTTACTTTAATTCTTCATTTTTTAAATACTTATTACTTCTAAAAACATACTACTTTAAACTTTTATTCAATCTTCTTTTCATACTTTACTTACACACTTTTCATAATACTTATTACTTCTAAAAGCTCACTACTTCAAACTGAAATTCTTTCTTCTTTTCTTACTTTAATAATTCATTTTTAAAAATACTTAATAATTCTCAAAGCATAAAACTTAAAACTGAAATTCTATCTTCTTTTCTTACTTTACTTACACACTTTTCATAATACTTATTACTTCTCAAAGCATACTACTTTAAACTTTTATTCAATCTTCTTTTCTTACTTTACTTCTTCACTGTTCTAAAAACTTATTACTTCTAAAAGCATACTAATAAAAACTGAAATTCTATCTTCTTTTCATACTTTACTTACACACTTTTCATAATAATTATTATTTCTAAAAGCATACTAAATTAAAACTGAAATTCTATCTTCTTTTCTTACTTTACTTCTTCACTTTTCTAAATACTTATTACTTCTAAAAGCATACTACTTAAAACTAAAATTCTATCTTCTTTTCATACTTTACTTCTTCACTTTTCCAAATAGATATTACTTCTCAAATCATACTACTTAAAACTGAAATTCTATCTTCTTTTCATACTTTACTTACACACTTTTCTAAATACTTATTTCTAAAAGCATACTACTTAAAACTGATATTCAATCTATTTTCTTACTTTACTTACACACTTTTCAAATATTACCTTCTAAAAGCATACTATCTAAAACTAAAATTCAATCTTCTTTTCTTACTTTACTTCTTCACTGTTTAAAAACTTATTACTTCTAAAAGCATACTACTTAAAACTGAAATTCTATCTTCTTTTCTTACTTTACTTACACACTTTTCATAATAATTATTATTTCTAAAAGCATACTAATAAAAACTGAAATTCTATCTTCTTTTCTTATTTTACTTACACACTTTTCCAAATAATTATTACTTCTAAAAGCATACTACTTAAAGCTAAAATTCAATTTTCTTTTCTTACTTTAATTCTTCATTTTTTAAATACTTATTACTTCTAAAAACATACTACTTTAAACTTCTATTCAATCTTCTTTTCATACTTTACTTACACACTTTTCATAATACATAATACTCTAAATGCATACTACTTAAAACTGAAATTCAATCTATTTTCTTACTTTACTTCTTCACTGTTCTAAAAACTTATTACTTCTAAAAGCATACTAATAAAAACTGAAATTCTATCTTCTTTTCATACTTTACTTACACACTTTTCATAATAATTATTATTTCTAAAAGCATACTAAATTAAAACTGAAATTCAATCTTCTTTTCTTACTTTACTTAAACACTTTTCAAATACTTATTACTTCTAAAAGCATACTACTTAAAACTGAAATTCTATCTTCTTTTCTTACTTTACTTACACACTTTTCATAATACTTATTACTTCTCAAAGCATACTACTTCAAACTGATATTCTATCTTCTTTTCTTACTTTAATTCTTCATTTTTTAAATACTTATTACTTCTAAAAACATACTACTTTAAACTTTTATTCAATCTTCTTTTCATACTTTACTTACACACTTTTCATAATACTTATTACTTCTCAAAGCATACTACTTAAAACAGAAATTCAATCTTCTTTTCTTACTTTACTTCTTCACTTTTCCAAATACTTATTACTTCTCAAAGCATACTACTTAAAACTGAAATTCTATCTTCTTTTCATACTTTACTTACACACTTTTCTAAATACTTATTGCTTCTAAAAGCATACTACTTAAAACTAAAATTCTATCTTCTTCACTTACTTTACTTAAACACTTTTAAAAATAATTATTACTTCTAAAAGCATACTAATTAAAACTGAAATTCTATCTTCTTTTCTTACTTTACTTAAACACTTTTCCAAATACTTATTACTTCTCAGAGCATACTACTTTAAACTTTTATTTAATCTTCTTTTCATACTTTACTTACACACTTTTCTAAATACTATATAATTCTCAAAGCATACTAATTAAAACTGAAATTCAATCTTCTTTTCTTACTTTACTTCTTCATACTACTTAAAACTGAAATTCTATCTTCTTTTCTTACTTTACTTAAACACTTTTCCAAATACTTATTACTTCTAAAAGCATACTACTTAAAACTGAAATTCTATCTTCTTTTCATACTTTACTTACACACTTTTCTAAATACTTATTACTTCTAAAAGCATACTACTTAAAACTAAAATTCTATCTTCTTCACTTACTTTACTTAAACACTTTTCCAAATACTTATTATTTCTAAAAGCATAAAACTTAAAACTGAAATTCTATCTTCTTTTCTTACTTTACTTACACACTTTTCATAATACTTATTACTTCTCAAAGCATACTACTTCAAACTGATATTCTATCTTCTTTTCTTACTTTACTTACACACTTTTCATAATAATTATTATTTCTAAAAGCATACCACTTAAAACTAAAATTCTATCTTCTTTTCTTACTTTACTTCTTCACTTTTCTAAATACTTATTACTTCTCAAAGATACTACTTAAAAATGAAATTCTATCTTCTTCTCTTACTTTACTTCTTCATTTTTCTAAATACTTATTTCTAAAAGCATACTACTTAAAACTGATATTCAATCTATTTTCTTACTTTACTTACACACTTTTCAAATATTACTTTCTAAAAGCATACTATCTAAAACTAAAATTCAATCTATTTTCTTACTTTACTTCTTCACTTTTCTAAATACTTAATAATTCTCAAAGCATACTACTTAAAACTGAAATTCTATCTTCTTTTCATACTTTACTTAAACACTTTTCCAAATACTTATTACTTCTAAAAGCATACTATTTAAATCTGAAATTCTATCTTCTTTTCTTACTTTAATTCTTCATTTTTTAAATACTTATTACTTCTAAAAACATACTACTTTAAACTTTTATTCAATCTTCTTTTCATACTTTACTTACACACTTTTCATAATACTTATTACTTCTAAATGCATACTACTTAAAACTGAAATTCAATCTTCTTTTCTTACTTTACTTCTTCACTTTTCCAAATACTTATTACTTCTCAAAGCATACTACTTAAAACTGAAATTCTATCTTCTTTTCATACTTTACTTACACACTTTTCTAAATACTTATTGCTTCTAAAAGCATACTACTTAAAACTAAAATTCTATCTTCTTCACTTACTTTACTTAAACACTTTTAAAAATAATTATTACTTCTAAAAGCATACTAATTAAAACTGAAATTCTATCTTCTTTTCTTACTTTACTTAAACACTTTTCAAATACTTATTACTTCTAAAAGCATACTATTTAAATCTGAAATTCTATCTTCTTTTCTTACTTTAATTCTTCATTTTTTAAATACTTATTACTTCTAAAAACATACTACTTTAAACTTTTATTCAATCTTCTTTTCATACTTTACTTACACACTTTTCATAATACTTATTACTTCTAAATGCATACTACTTAAAACTGAAATTCAATCTTCTTTTCTTACTTTACTTCTTCACTTTTCCAAATACTTATTACTTCTCAAAGCATACTACTTAAAACTGAAATTCTATCTTCTTTTCATACTTTACTTACACACTTTTCTAAATACTTATTGCTTCTAAAAGCATACTACTTAAAACTGAAATTCTATCTTCTTTTCTTACTTTACTTAAACACTTTTAAAAATAATTATTACTTCTAAAAGCATACTAATTAAAACTGAAATTCTATCATCTTCTCTTACTTTACTTAAACACTTTTCCAAATACTTATTACTTCTCAAAGCATACTACTTTAAACTTTTATTCAATCTTCTTTTCTTACTTTACTTCTTCACTGTTCTAAATACTTAATAATTCTCAAAGCATACTACTTAAAACTAAAATTCTATCTTCTTCACTTACTTTACTTAAACACTTTTAAAAATAATTATTACTTCTAAAAGCATACTACTTAAAACTGAAATTCTATCTTCTTTTCATACTTTACTTACACACTTTTCCAAATAATTATTACTTCTCAAAGCATACTACTTTAAACTTTTATTCAATCTTCTTTTCATACTTTACTTCTTCACTGTTCTAAATACTTAATAATTCTCAAAGCATACTACTTAAAACTGAAATTCTATCTTCTTCTCTTACTTTACTTCCTCACTTTTCAAATACTTATTACTTCTCAAAGCATACTACTTAAAACTGAAATTCAATCTTCTTTTCTTACTTTACTTCTTCATACTACTTAAAACTGAAATTCTATCTTCTTTTCTTACTTTACTTCTTCACTTTTCCAAATACTTATTACTTCTCAAAGCATACTACTTAAAACTGAAATTCTATCTTCTTTTCATACTTTACTTACACACTTTTCTAAATACTTATTTCTAAAAGCATACTACTTAAAACTGATATTCAATCTATTTTCTTACTTTACTTACACACTTTTCAAATATTACCTTCTAAAAGCATACTATCTAAAACTAAAATTCAATCTTCTTTTCTTACTTTACTTCTTCACTGTTTAAAAACTTATTACTTCTAAAAGCATACTACTTAAAACTGAAATTCTATCTTCTTTTCTTACTTTACTTACACACTTTTCATAATAATTATTATTTCTAAAAGCATACCACTTAAAACTAAAATTCAATCTATTTTCTTACTTTACTTCTTCACTTTTCTAAATACTTAATAATTCTCAAAGCATACTACTTAAAACTGAAATTCTATCTTCTTTTCATACTTTACTTAAACACTTTTCCAAATACTTATTACTTCTAAAAGCATACTATTTAAATCTGAAATTCTATCTTCTTTTCTTACTTTAATTCTTCATTTTTTAAATACTTATTACTTCTAAAAACATACTACTTTAAACTTTTATTCAATCTTCTTTTCATACTTTACTTACACACTTTTCATAATACTTATTACTTCTAAATGCATACTACTTAAAACTGAAATTCAATCTTCTTTTCTTACTTTACTTCTTCACTTTTCCAAATACTTATTACTTCTCAAAGCATACTACTTAAAACTGAAATTCTATCTTCTTTTCATACTTTACTTACACACTTTTCTAAATACTTATTGCTTCTAAAAGCATACTACTTAAAACTAAAATTCTATCTTCTTCACTTACTTTACTTAAACACTTTTAAAAATAATTATTACTTCTAAAAGCATACTAATTAAAACTGAAATTCTATCTTCTTTTCTTACTTTACTTAAACACTTTTCAAATACTTATTACTTCTAAAAGCATACTATTTAAATCTGAAATTCTATCTTCTTTTCTTACTTTAATTCTTCATTTTTTAAATACTTATTACTTCTAAAAACATACTACTTTAAACTTTTATTCAATCTTCTTTTCATACTTTACTTACACACTTTTCATAATACTTATTACTTCTAAATGCATACTACTTAAAACTGAAATTCAATCTTCTTTTCTTACTTTACTTCTTCACTTTTCCAAATACTTATTACTTCTCAAAGCATACTACTTAAAACTGAAATTCTATCTTCTTTTCATACTTTACTTACACACTTTTCTAAATACTTATTGCTTCTAAAAGCATACTACTTAAAACTGAAATTCTATCTTCTTTTCTTACTTTACTTAAACACTTTTAAAAATAATTATTACTTCTAAAAGCATACTAATTAAAACTGAAATTCTATCATCTTCTCTTACTTTACTTAAACACTTTTCCAAATACTTATTACTTCTCAAAGCATACTACTTTAAACTTTTATTCAATCTTCTTTTCTTACTTTACTTCTTCACTGTTCTAAATACTTAATAATTCTCAAAGCATACTACTTAAAACTAAAATTCTATCTTCTTCACTTACTTTACTTAAACACTTTTAAAAATAATTATTACTTCTAAAAGCATACTACTTAAAACTGAAATTCTATCTTCTTTTCATACTTTACTTACACACTTTTCCAAATAATTATTACTTCTCAAAGCATACTACTTTAAACTTTTATTCAATCTTCTTTTCTTACTTTACTTCTTCACTGTTCTAAATACTTAATAATTCTCAAAGCATACTACTTAAAACTGAAATTCTATCTTCTTCTCTTACTTTACTTCCTCACTTTTCAAATACTTATTACTTCTCAAAGCATACTACTTAAAACTGAAATTCAATCTTCTTTTCTTACTTTACTTCTTCATACTACTTAAAACTGAAATTCTATCTTCTTTTCTTACTTTACTTCTTCACTTTTCCAAATACTTATTACTTCTCAAAGCATACTACTTAAAACTGAAATTCTATCTTCTTTTCATACTTTACTTACACACTTTTCTAAATACTTATTTCTAAAAGCATACTACTTAAAACTGATATTCAATCTATTTTCTTACTTTACTTACACACTTTTCAAATATTACCTTCTAAAAGCATACTATCTAAAACTAAAATTCAATCTTCTTTTCTTACTTTACTTCTTCACTGTTTAAAAACTTATTACTTCTAAAAGCATACTACTTAAAACTGAAATTCTATCTTCTTTTCTTACTTTACTTACACACTTTTCATAATAATTATTATTTCTAAATGCATACTACTTAAAACTGAAATTCAATCTTCTTTTCTTACTTTACTTCTTCACTTTTCCAAATACTTATTACTTCTCAAAGCATACTACTTAAAACTGAAATTCTATCTTCTTTTCATACTTTACTTACACACTTTTCTAAATACTTATTGCTTCTAAAAGCATACTACTTAAAACTGAAATTCTATCTTCTTTTCTTACTTTACTTAAACACTTTTAAAAATAATTATTACTTCTAAAAGCATACTAATTAAAACTGAAATTCTATCATCTTCTCTTACTTTACTTAAACACTTTTCCAAATACTTATTACTTCTCAAAGCATACTACTTTAAACTTTTATTCAATCTTCTTTTCTTACTTTACTTCTTCACTGTTCTAAATACTTAATAATTCTCAAAGCATACTACTTAAAACTAAAATTCTATCTTCTTCACTTACTTTACTTAAACACTTTTAAAAATAATTATTACTTCTAAAAGCATACTACTTAAAACTGAAATTCTATCTTCTTTTCATACTTTACTTACACACTTTTCCAAATAATTATTACTTCTCAAAGCATACTACTTTAAACTTTTATTCAATCTTCTTTTCATACTTTACTTCTTCACTGTTCTAAATACTTAATAATTCTCAAAGCATACTACTTAAAACTGAAATTCTATCTTCTTCTCTTACTTTACTTCCTCACTTTTCAAATACTTATTACTTCTCAAAGCATACTACTTAAAACTGAAATTCAATCTTCTTTTCTTACTTTACTTCTTCATACTACTTAAAACTGAAATTCTATCTTCTTTTCTTACTTTACTTCTTCACTTTTCCAAATACTTATTACTTCTCAAAGCATACTACTTAAAACTGAAATTCTATCTTCTTTTCATACTTTACTTACACACTTTTCTAAATACTTATTTCTAAAAGCATACTACTTAAAACTGATATTCAATCTATTTTCTTACTTTACTTACACACTTTTCAAATATTACCTTCTAAAAGCATACTATCTAAAACTAAAATTCAATCTTCTTTTCTTACTTTACTTCTTCACTGTTTAAAAACTTATTACTTCTAAAAGCATACTACTTAAAACTGAAATTCTATCTTCTTTTCTTACTTTACTTACACACTTTTCATAATAATTATTATTTCTAAAAGCATACCACTTAAAACTAAAATTCAATCTATTTTCTTACTTTACTTCTTCACTTTTCTAAATACTTAATAATTCTCAAAGCATACTACTTAAAACTGAAATTCTATCTTCTTTTCATACTTTACTTAAACACTTTTCCAAATACTTATTACTTCTAAAAGCATACTATTTAAATCTGAAATTCTATCTTCTTTTCTTACTTTAATTCTTCATTTTTTAAATACTTATTACTTCTAAAAACATACTACTTTAAACTTTTATTCAATCTTCTTTTCATACTTTACTTACACACTTTTCATAATACTTATTACTTCTAAATGCATACTACTTAAAACTGAAATTCAATCTTCTTTTCTTACTTTACTTCTTCACTTTTCCAAATACTTATTACTTCTCAAAGCATACTACTTAAAACTGAAATTCTATCTTCTTTTCATACTTTACTTACACACTTTTCTAAATACTTATTGCTTCTAAAAGCATACTACTTAAAACTAAAATTCTATCTTCTTCACTTACTTTACTTAAACACTTTTAAAAATAATTATTACTTCTAAAAGCATACTAATTAAAACTGAAATTCTATCTTCTTTTCTTACTTTACTTAAACACTTTTCAAATACTTATTACTTCTAAAAGCATACTATTTAAATCTGAAATTCTATCTTCTTTTCTTACTTTAATTCTTCATTTTTTAAATACTTATTACTTCTAAAAACATACTACTTTAAACTTTTATTCAATCTTCTTTTCATACTTTACTTACACACTTTTCATAATACTTATTACTTCTAAATGCATACTACTTAAAACTGAAATTCAATCTTCTTTTCTTACTTTACTTCTTCACTTTTCCAAATACTTATTACTTCTCAAAGCATACTACTTAAAACTGAAATTCTATCTTCTTTTCATACTTTACTTACACACTTTTCTAAATACTTATTGCTTCTAAAAGCATACTACTTAAAACTGAAATTCTATCTTCTTTTCTTACTTTACTTAAACACTTTTAAAAATAATTATTACTTCTAAAAGCATACTAATTAAAACTGAAATTCTATCATCTTCTCTTACTTTACTTAAACACTTTTCCAAATACTTATTACTTCTCAAAGCATACTACTTTAAACTTTTATTCAATCTTCTTTTCTTACTTTACTTCTTCACTGTTCTAAATACTTAATAATTCTCAAAGCATACTACTTAAAACTAAAATTCTATCTTCTTCACTTACTTTACTTAAACACTTTTAAAAATAATTATTACTTCTAAAAGCATACTACTTAAAACTGAAATTCTATCTTCTTTTCATACTTTACTTACACACTTTTCCAAATAATTATTACTTCTCAAAGCATACTACTTTAAACTTTTATTCAATCTTCTTTTCTTACTTTACTTCTTCACTGTTCTAAATACTTAATAATTCTCAAAGCATACTACTTAAAACTGAAATTCTATCTTCTTCTCTTACTTTACTTCCTCACTTTTCAAATACTTATTACTTCTCAAAGCATACTACTTAAAACTGAAATTCAATCTTCTTTTCTTACTTTACTTCTTCATACTACTTAAAACTGAAATTCTATCTTCTTTTCTTACTTTACTTCTTCACTTTTCCAAATACTTATTACTTCTCAAAGCATACTACTTAAAACTGAAATTCTATCTTCTTTTCATACTTTACTTACACACTTTTCTAAATACTTATTTCTAAAAGCATACTACTTAAAACTGATATTCAATCTATTTTCTTACTTTACTTACACACTTTTCAAATATTACCTTCTAAAAGCATACTATCTAAAACTAAAATTCAATCTTCTTTTCTTACTTTACTTCTTCACTGTTTAAAAACTTATTACTTCTAAAAGCATACTACTTAAAACTGAAATTCTATCTTCTTTTCTTACTTTACTTACACACTTTTCATAATAATTATTATTTCTAAAAGCATACTAATAAAAACTGAAATTCTATCTTCTTTTCTTATTTTACTTACACACTTTTCCAAATAATTATTACTTCTAAAAGCATACTACTTAATGCTAAAATTCTATCTTCTTTTCTTACTTTAATTCTTCATTTTTTAAATACTTATTACTTCTAAAAACATACTACTTTAAACTTCTATTCAATCTTCTTTTCATACTTTACTTACACACTTTTCATAATACATAATACTCTAAATGCATACTACTTAAAACTGAAATTCAATCTATTTTCTTACTTTACTTCTTCACTTTTCTAAATAATTAAAAATTCTCAAAGCATACTAATTAAAACTGAAATTCTATCTTCTTTTCTTACTTTACTTACACACTTTTCCAAATAATTATTACTTCTCAAAGCATACTACTTCAAACTGATATTCAATCTTCTTTTCTTACTTTACTTAAACACTTTTCCAAATACTTATTATTTCTAAAAGCATAAAACTTAAAACTGAAATTCTATCTTCTTTTCTTACTTTACTTACACACTTTTCATAATAATTATTACTTCTCAAAGCATACTACTTCAAACTGATATTCTATCTTCTTTTCTTACTTTACTTACACACTTTTCATAATAATTATTATTTCTAAAAGCATACCACTTAAAACTAAAATTCTATCTTCTTTTCTTACTTTACTTCTTCACTTTTCTAAATACTTATTACTTCTCAAAGATACTACTTAAAAATGAAATTCTATCTTTTTTTCATACTTTACTTACACACTTTTCATAATACTTATTACTTCTAAAAGCATAATACTTAAAACTGAAATTCTATCTTCTTTTCTTACTTTACTTCTTCATTTTTCTAAATACTTATTACTTCTAAAAGCATACTACTTAAAACTGAAATTCTATCTTCTTTTCTTACTTTACTTACACACTTTTCATAATAATTATTATTTCTAAAAGCATACCACTTAAAACTAAAATTCAATCTATTTTCTTACTTTACTTCTTCACTTTTCTAAATACTTAATAATTCTCAAAGCATACTACTTAAAACTAAAATTCTATCTTCTTTTCTTACTTTACTTAAACACTTTTCCAAATACTTATTACTTCTAAAAGCATACTATTTAAATCTGAAATTCTATCTTCTTTTCTTACTTTAATTCTTCATTTTTTAAATACTTATTACTTCTAAAAACATACTACTTTAAACTTTTATTCAATCTTCTTTTCATACTTTACTTACACACTTTTCATAATACTTATTACTTCTAAATGCATACTACTTAAAACTGAAATTCAATCTTCTTTTCTTACTTTACTTCTTCACTTTTCCAAATACTTATTACTTCTCAAAGCATACTACTTAAAACTGAAATTCTATCTTCTTTTCATACTTTACTTACACACTTTTCTAAATACTTATTGCTTCTAAAAGCATACTACTTAAAACTAAAATTCTATCTTCTTCACTTACTTTACTTAAACACTTTTAAAAATAATTATTACTTCTAAAAGCATACTAATTAAAACTGAAATTCTATCTTCTTTTCTTACTTTACTTAAACACTTTTCAAATACTTATTACTTCTAAAAGCATACTATTTAAATCTGAAATTCTATCTTCTTTTCTTACTTTAATTCTTCATTTTTTAAATACTTATTACTTCTAAAAACATACTACTTTAAACTTTTATTCAATCTTCTTTTCATACTTTACTTACACACTTTTCATAATACTTATTACTTCTAAATGCATACTACTTAAAACAGAAATTCAATCTTCTTTTCTTACTTTACTTCTTCACTTTTCCAAATACTTATTACTTCTCAAAGCATACTACTTAAAACTGAAATTCTATCTTCTTTTCATACTTTACTTACACACTTTTCTAAATACTTATTGCTTCTAAAAGCATACTACTTAAAACTAAAATTCTATCTTCTTCACTTACTTTACTTAAACACTTTTAAAAATAATTATTACTTCTAAAAGCATACTAATTAAAACTGAAATTCTATCTTCTTTTCTTACTTTACTTACACACTTTTCCTTATAATTATTACTTCTCAAAGCATACTACTTTAAACTTTTATTCAATCTTCTTTTCATACTTTACTTCTTCACTGTTCTAAATACTTAATAATTCTCAAAGCATACTACTTAAAACTAAAATTCTATCTTCTTCACTTACTTTACTTAAACACTTTTAAAAATAATTATTACTTCTAAAAGCATACTACTTAAAACTGAAATTCTATCTTCTTTTCATACTTTACTTACACACTTTTCCTTATAATTATTACTTCTCAAAGCATACTACTTTAAACTTTTATTCAATCTTCTTTTCATACTTTACTTCTTCACTTTTCTAAATACTTAATAATTCTCAAAGCATACTACTTAAAACTAAAATTCTATCTTCTTTTCTTACTTTACTTAAACACTTTTCCAAATACTTATTACTTCTAAAAGCATACTATTTAAATCTGAAATTCTATCTTCTTTTCTTACTTTAATTCTTCATTTTTTAAATACTTATTACTTCTAAAAACATACTACTTTAAACTTTTATTCAATCTTCTTTTCATACTTTACTTACACACTTTTCATAATACTTATTACTTCTAAATGCATACTACTTAAAACAGAAATTCAATCTTCTTTTCTTACTTTACTTCTTCACTTTTCCAAATACTTATTACTTCTCAAAGCATACTACTTAAAACTGAAATTCTATCTTCTTTTCATACTTTACTTACACACTTTTCTAAATACTTATTGCTTCTAAAAGCATACTACTTAAAACTAAAATTCTATCTTCTTCACTTACTTTACTTAAACACTTTTAAAAATAATTATTACTTCTAAAAGCATACTAATTAAAACTGAAATTCTATCTTCTTTTCTTACTTTACTTACACACTTTTCCTTATAATTATTACTTCTCAAAGCATACTACTTTAAACTTTTATTCAATCTTCTTTTCATACTTTACTTCTTCACTGTTCTAAATACTTAATAATTCTCAAAGCATACTACTTAAAACTAAAATTCTATCTTCTTTTCTTACTTTACTTAAACACTTTTCCAAATACTTATTACTTCTAAAAGCATACTATTTAAATCTGAAATTCTATCTTCTTTTCTTACTTTAATTCTTCATTTTTTAAATACTTATTACTTCTAAAAACATACTACTTTAAACTTCTATTCAATCTTCTTTTCATACTTTACTTACACACTTTTCATAATACATAATACTCTAAATGCATACTACTTAAAACTGAAATTCAATCTATTTTCTTACTTTACTTCTTCACTTTTCTAAATAATTAAAAATTCTCAAAGCATACTAATTAAAACTGAAATTCTATCTTCTTTTCTTACTTTACTTACACACTTTTCCAAATAATTATTACTTCTCAAAGCATACTACTTCAAACTGATATTCAATCTTCTTTTCTTACTTTACTTAAACACTTTTCCAAATACTTATTATTTCTAAAAGCATAAAACTTAAAACTGAAATTCTATCTTCTTTTCTTACTTTACTTACACACTTTTCATAATAATTATTACTTCTCAAAGCATACTACTTCAAACTGATATTCTATCTTCTTTTCTTACTTTACTTACACACTTTTCATAATAATTATTATTTCTAAAAGCATACCACTTAAAACTAAAATTCTATCTTCTTTTCTTACTTTACTTCTTCACTTTTCTAAATACTTATTACTTCTCAAAGATACTACTTAAAAATGAAATTCTATCTTTTTTTCATACTTTACTTACACACTTTTCATAATACTTATTACTTCTAAAAGCATAATACTTAAAACTGAAATTCTATCTTCTTTTCTTACTTTACTTCTTCATTTTTCTAAATACTTATTACTTCTAAAAGCATACTACTTAAAACTGAAATTCTATCTTCTTTTCTTACTTTACTTACACACTTTTCATAATAATTATTATTTCTAAAAGCATACCACTTAAAACTAAAATTCAATCTATTTTCTTACTTTACTTCTTCACTTTTCTAAATACTTAATAATTCTCAAAGCATACTACTTAAAACTAAAATTCTATCTTCTTTTCTTACTTTACTTAAACACTTTTCCAAATACTTATTACTTCTAAAAGCATACTATTTAAATCTGAAATTCTATCTTCTTTTCTTACTTTAATTCTTCATTTTTTAAATACTTATTACTTCTAAAAACATACTACTTTAAACTTTTATTCAATCTTCTTTTCATACTTTACTTACACACTTTTCATAATACTTATTACTTCTAAATGCATACTACTTAAAACTGAAATTCAATCTTCTTTTCTTACTTTACTTCTTCACTTTTCCAAATACTTATTACTTCTCAAAGCATACTACTTAAAACTGAAATTCTATCTTCTTTTCATACTTTACTTACACACTTTTCTAAATACTTATTGCTTCTAAAAGCATACTACTTAAAACTAAAATTCTATCTTCTTCACTTACTTTACTTAAACACTTTTAAAAATAATTATTACTTCTAAAAGCATACTAATTAAAACTGAAATTCTATCTTCTTTTCTTACTTTACTTAAACACTTTTCAAATACTTATTACTTCTAAAAGCATACTATTTAAATCTGAAATTCTATCTTCTTTTCTTACTTTAATTCTTCATTTTTTAAATACTTATTACTTCTAAAAACATACTACTTTAAACTTTTATTCAATCTTCTTTTCATACTTTACTTACACACTTTTCATAATACTTATTACTTCTAAATGCATACTACTTAAAACAGAAATTCAATCTTCTTTTCTTACTTTACTTCTTCACTTTTCCAAATACTTATTACTTCTCAAAGCATACTACTTAAAACTGAAATTCTATCTTCTTTTCATACTTTACTTACACACTTTTCTAAATACTTATTGCTTCTAAAAGCATACTACTTAAAACTAAAATTCTATCTTCTTCACTTACTTTACTTAAACACTTTTAAAAATAATTATTACTTCTAAAAGCATACTAATTAAAACTGAAATTCTATCTTCTTTTCTTACTTTACTTACACACTTTTCCTTATAATTATTACTTCTCAAAGCATACTACTTTAAACTTTTATTCAATCTTCTTTTCATACTTTACTTCTTCACTGTTCTAAATACTTAATAATTCTCAAAGCATACTACTTAAAACTAAAATTCTATCTTCTTCACTTACTTTACTTAAACACTTTTAAAAATAATTATTACTTCTAAAAGCATACTACTTAAAACTGAAATTCTATCTTCTTTTCATACTTTACTTACACACTTTTCCTTATAATTATTACTTCTCAAAGCATACTACTTTAAACTTTTATTCAATCTTCTTTTCATACTTTACTTCTTCACTTTTCTAAATACTTAATAATTCTCAAAGCATACTACTTAAAACTAAAATTCTATCTTCTTTTCTTACTTTACTTAAACACTTTTCCAAATACTTATTACTTCTAAAAGCATACTATTTAAATCTGAAATTCTATCTTCTTTTCTTACTTTAATTCTTCATTTTTTAAATACTTATTACTTCTAAAAACATACTACTTTAAACTTTTATTCAATCTTCTTTTCATACTTTACTTACACACTTTTCATAATACTTATTACTTCTAAATGCATACTACTTAAAACAGAAATTCAATCTTCTTTTCTTACTTTACTTCTTCACTTTTCCAAATACTTATTACTTCTCAAAGCATACTACTTAAAACTGAAATTCTATCTTCTTTTCATACTTTACTTACACACTTTTCTAAATACTTATTGCTTCTAAAAGCATACTACTTAAAACTAAAATTCTATCTTCTTCACTTACTTTACTTAAACACTTTTAAAAATAATTATTACTTCTAAAAGCATACTAATTAAAACTGAAATTCTATCTTCTTTTCTTACTTTACTTACACACTTTTCCTTATAATTATTACTTCTCAAAGCATACTACTTTAAACTTTTATTCAATCTTCTTTTCATACTTTACTTCTTCACTGTTCTAAATACTTAATAATTCTCAAAGCATACTACTTAAAACTAAAATTCTATCTTCTTCACTTACTTTACTTAAACACTTTTAAAAATAATTATTACTTCTAAAAGCATACTACTTAAAACTGAAATTCTATCTTCTTTTCATACTTTACTTACACACTTTTCCAAATAATTATTACTTCTCAAAGCATACTACTTTAAACTTTTATTCAATCTTCTTTTCTTACTTTACTTCTTCACTGTTCTAAATACTTAATAATTCTCAAAGCATACTACTTAAAACTGAAATTCTATCTTCTTCTCTTACTTTACTTCCTCACTTTTCTAAATACTTATTACTTCTCAAAGCATACTACTTAAAACTGAAATTCTATCTTCTTTTCTTACTTTACTTACACACTTTTCATAATACTTATTACTTCTCAAAGCATACTACTTCAAACTGATATTCTATCTTCTTTTCTTACTTTACTTACACACTTTTCATAATAATTATTATTTCTAAAAGCATACCACTTAAAACTAAAATTCTATCTTCTTTTCTTACTTTACTTCTTCACTGTTTAAAAACTTATTACTTCTAAAAGCATACTACTTAAAACTGAAATTCTATCTTCTTTTCTTACTTTACTTACACACTTTTCATAATAATTATTATTTCTAAAAGCATACCACTTAAAACTAAAATTCAATCTATTTTCTTACTTTACTTCTTCACTTTTCTAAATACTTAATAATTCTCAAAGCATACTAATTAAAACTGAAATTCTATCTTCTTTTCATACTTTACTTAAACACTTTTCCAAATACTTATTACTTCTAAAAGCATACTATTTAAATCTGAAATTCTATCTTCTTTTCTTACTTTAATTCTTCATTTTTTAAATACTTATTACTTCTAAAAACATACTACTTTAAACTTTTATTCAATCTTCTTTTCATACTTTACTTACACACTTTTCATAATACTTATTACTTCTAAATGCATACTACTTAAAACTGAAATTCAATCTTCTTTTCTTACTTTACTTCTTCACTTTTCCAAATACTTATTACTTCTCAAAGCATACTACTTAAAACTGAAATTCTATCTTCTTTTCATACTTTACTTACACACTTTTCTAAATACTTATTGCTTCTAAAAGCATACTACTTAAAACTAAAATTCTATCTTCTTCACTTACTTTACTTAAACACTTTTAAAAATAATTATTACTTCTAAAAGCATACTAATTAAAACTGAAATTCTATCTTCTTTTCTTACTTTACTTAAACACTTTTCAAATACTTATTACTTCTAAAAGCATACTATTTAAATCTGAAATTCTATCTTCTTTTCTTACTTTAATTCTTCATTTTTTAAATACTTATTACTTCTAAAAACATACTACTTTAAACTTTTATTCAATCTTCTTTTCATACTTTACTTAAACACTTTTAAAAATAATTATTACTTCTAAAAGCATACTACTTAAAACTGAAATTCAATCTTCTTTTCTTACTTTACTTCTTCACTTTTCCAAATACTTATTACTTCTCAAAGCATACTACTTAAAACTGAAATTCTATCTTCTTTTCATACTTTACTTACACACTTTTCTAAATACTTATTGCTTCTAAAAGCATACTACTTAAAACTGAAATTCTATCTTCTTTTCTTACTTTACTTAAACACTTTTAAAAATAATTATTACTTCTAAAAGCATACTAATTAAAACTGAAATTCTATCATCTTCTCTTACTTTACTTAAACACTTTTCCAAATACTTATTACTTCTCAAAGCATACTACTTTAAACTTTTATTCAATCTTCTTTTCTTACTTTACTTCTTCACTGTTCTAAATACTTAATAATTCTCAAAGCATACTACTTAAAACTAAAATTCTATCTTCTTCACTTACTTTACTTAAACACTTTTAAAAATAATTATTACTTCTAAAAGCATACTACTTAAAACTGAAATTCTATCTTCTTTTCATACTTTACTTACACACTTTTCCAAATAATTATTACTTCTCAAAGCATACTACTTTAAACTTTTATTCAATCTTCTTTTCTTACTTTACTTCTTCACTGTTCTAAATACTTAATAATTCTCAAAGCATACTACTTAAAACTGAAATTCTATCTTCTTCTCTTACTTTACTTCCTCACTTTTTCAAATACTTATTACTTCTCAAAGCATACTACTTAAAACTGAAATTCAATCTTCTTTTCTTACTTTACTTCTTCATACTACTTAAAACTGAAATTCTATCTTCTTTTCTTACTTTACTTCTTCACTTTTCCAAATACTTATTACTTCTCAAAGCATACTACTTAAAACTGAAATTCTATCTTCTTTTCATACTTTACTTACACACTTTTCTAAATACTTATTTCTAAAAGCATACTACTTAAAACTGATATTCAATCTATTTTCTTACTTTACTTACACACTTTTCAAATATTACCTTCTAAAAGCATACTATCTAAAACTAAAATTCAATCTTCTTTTCTTACTTTACTTCTTCACTGTTTAAAAACTTATTACTTCTAAAAGCATACTACTTAAAACTGAAATTCTATCTTCTTTTCTTACTTTACTTACACACTTTTCATAATAATTATTATTTCTAAAAGCATACTAATAAAAACTGAAATTCTATCTTCTTTTCTTATTTTACTTACACACTTTTCCAAATAATTATTACTTCTAAAAGCATACTACTTAATGCTAAAATTCTATCTTCTTTTCTTACTTTAATTCTTCATTTTTTAAATACTTATTACTTCTAAAAACATACTACTTTAAACTTCTATTCAATCTTCTTTTCATACTTTACTTACACACTTTTCATAATACATAATACTCTAAATGCATACTACTTAAAACTGAAATTCAATCTATTTTCTTACTTTACTTCTTCACTTTTCTAAATAATTAAAAATTCTCAAAGCATACTAATTAAAACTGAAATTCTATCTTTTTTTCTTACTTTACTTACACACTTTTCCAAATAATTATTACTTCTCAAAGCATACTACTTCAAACTGATATTCAATCTTCTTTTCTTACTTTACTTAAACACTTTTCCAAATACTTATTATTTCTAAAAGCATAAAACTTAAAACTGAAATTCTATCTTCTTTTCTTACTTTACTTCTTCACTTTTCCAAATACTTATTACTTCTCAAAGCATACTACTTAAAACTGAAATTCTATCTTCTTTTCATACTTTACTTACACACTTTTCATAATAATTATTATTTCTAAAAGCATACCACTTAAAACTAAAATTCTATCTTCTTTTCTTACTTTACTTCTTCACTTTTCTAAATACTTATTACTTCTCAAAGATACTACTTAAAAATGAAATTCTATCTTTTTTTCATACTTTACTTACACACTTTTCATAATACTTATTACTTCTAAAAGCATAATACTTAAAACTGAAATTCTATCTTCTTTTCTTACTTTACTTCTTCATTTTTCTAAATACTTATTACTTCTAAAAGCATACTACTTAAAACTGAAATTCTATCTTCTTTTCTTACTTTACTTACACACTTTTCATAATAATTATTATTTCTAAAAGCATACCACTTAAAACTAAAATTCAATCTATTTTCTTACTTTACTTCTTCACTTTTCTAAATACTTAATAATTCTCAAAGCATACTACTTAAAACTAAAATTCTATCTTCTTTTCTTACTTTACTTAAACACTTTTCCAAATACTTATTACTTCTAAAAGCATACTATTTAAATCTGAAATTCTATCTTCTTTTCTTACTTTAATTCTTCATTTTTTAAATACTTATTACTTCTAAAAACATACTACTTTAAACTTTTATTCAATCTTCTTTTCATACTTTACTTACACACTTTTCATAATACTTATTACTTCTAAATGCATACTACTTAAAACTGAAATTCAATCTTCTTTTCTTACTTTACTTCTTCACTTTTCCAAATACTTATTACTTCTCAAAGCATACTACTTAAAACTGAAATTCTATCTTCTTTTCATACTTTACTTACACACTTTTCTAAATACTTATTGCTTCTAAAAGCATACTACTTAAAACTAAAATTCTATCTTCTTCACTTACTTTACTTAAACACTTTTAAAAATAATTATTACTTCTAAAAGCATACTAATTAAAACTGAAATTCTATCTTCTTTTCTTACTTTACTTAAACACTTTTCAAATACTTATTACTTCTAAAAGCATACTATTTAAATCTGAAATTCTATCTTCTTTTCTTACTTTAATTCTTCATTTTTTAAATACTTATTACTTCTAAAAACATACTACTTTAAACTTTTATTCAATCTTCTTTTCATACTTTACTTACACACTTTTCATAATACTTATTACTTCTAAATGCATACTACTTAAAACAGAAATTCAATCTTCTTTTCTTACTTTACTTCTTCACTTTTCCAAATACTTATTACTTCTCAAAGCATACTACTTAAAACTGAAATTCTATCTTCTTTTCATACTTTACTTACACACTTTTCTAAATACTTATTGCTTCTAAAAGCATACTACTTAAAACTAAAATTCTATCTTCTTCACTTACTTTACTTAAACACTTTTAAAAATAATTATTACTTCTAAAAGCATACTAATTAAAACTGAAATTCTATCTTCTTTTCTTACTTTACTTACACACTTTTCCTTATAATTATTACTTCTCAAAGCATACTACTTTAAACTTTTATTCAATCTTCTTTTCATACTTTACTTCTTCACTGTTCTAAATACTTAATAATTCTCAAAGCATACTACTTAAAACTAAAATTCTATCTTCTTCACTTACTTTACTTAAACACTTTTAAAAATAATTATTACTTCTAAAAGCATACTACTTAAAACTGAAATTCTATCTTCTTTTCATACTTTACTTACACACTTTTCCTTATAATTATTACTTCTCAAAGCATACTACTTTAAACTTTTATTCAATCTTCTTTTCATACTTTACTTCTTCACTTTTCTAAATACTTAATAATTCTCAAAGCATACTACTTAAAACTAAAATTCTATCTTCTTTTCTTACTTTACTTAAACACTTTTCCAAATACTTATTACTTCTAAAAGCATACTATTTAAATCTGAAATTCTATCTTCTTTTCTTACTTTAATTCTTCATTTTTTAAATACTTATTACTTCTAAAAACATACTACTTTAAACTTTTATTCAATCTTCTTTTCATACTTTACTTACACACTTTTCATAATACTTATTACTTCTAAATGCATACTACTTAAAACAGAAATTCAATCTTCTTTTCTTACTTTACTTCTTCACTTTTCCAAATACTTATTACTTCTCAAAGCATACTACTTAAAACTGAAATTCTATCTTCTTTTCATACTTTACTTACACACTTTTCTAAATACTTATTGCTTCTAAAAGCATACTACTTAAAACTAAAATTCTATCTTCTTCACTTACTTTACTTAAACACTTTTAAAAATAATTATTACTTCTAAAAGCATACTAATTAAAACTGAAATTCTATCTTCTTTTCTTACTTTACTTACACACTTTTCCTTATAATTATTACTTCTCAAAGCATACTACTTTAAACTTTTATTCAATCTTCTTTTCATACTTTACTTCTTCACTGTTCTAAATACTTAATAATTCTCAAAGCATACTACTTAAAACTAAAATTCTATCTTCTTCACTTACTTTACTTAAACAAATTTAAAAATAATTATTACTTCTAAAAGCATACTACTTAAAACTGAAATTCTATCTTCTTTTCATACTTTACTTACACACTTTTCCTTATAATTATTACTTCTCAAAGCATACTACTTTAAACTTTTATTCAATCTTCTTTTCATACTTTACTTCTTCACTTTTCTAAATACTTAATAATTCTCAAAGCATACTACTTAAAACTAAAATTCTATCTTCTTTTCTTACTTTACTTAAACACTTTTCCAAATACTTATTACTTCTAAAAGCATACTATTTAAATCTGAAATTCTATCTTCTTTTCTTACTTTAATTCTTCATTTTTTAAATACTTATTACTTCTAAAAAACATACTACTTTAAACTTTTATTCAATCTTCTTTTCATACTTTACTTACACACTTTTCATAATACTTATTACTTCTAAATGCATACTACTTAAAACAGAAATTCAATCTTCTTTTCTTACTTTACTTCTTCACTTTTCCAAATACTTATTACTTCTCAAAGCATACTACTTAAAACTGAAATTCTATCTTCTTTTCATACTTTACTTACACACTTTTCTAAATACTTATTGCTTCTAAAAGCATACTACTTAAAACTAAAATTCTATCTTCTTCACTTACTTTACTTAAACACTTTTAAAAATAATTATTACTTCTAAAAGCATACTAATTAAAACTGAAATTCTATCTTCTTTTCTTACTTTACTTACACACTTTTCCTTATAATTATTACTTCTCAAAGCATACTACTTTAAACTTTTATTCAATCTTCTTTTCATACTTTACTTCTTCACTGTTCTAAATACTTAATAATTCTCAAAGCATACTACTTAAAACTAAAATTCTATCTTCTTCACTTACTTTACTTAAACACTTTTAAAAATAATTATTACTTCTAAATGCATACTACTTAAAACTGAAATTCTATCTTCTTTTCATACTTTACTTACACACTTTTCCAAATAATTATTACTTCTCAAAGCATACTACTTTAAACTTTTATTCAATCTTCTTTTCTTACTTTACTTCTTCACTGTTCTAAATACTTAATAATTCTCAAAGCATACTACTTAAAACTGAAATTCTATCTTCTTCTCTTACTTTACTTCCTCACTTTTCTAAATACTTATTACTTCTCAAAGCATACTACTTAAAACTGAAATTCTATCTTCTTTTCTTACTTTACTTACACACTTTTCATAATACTTATTACTTCTCAAAGCATACTACTTCAAACTGATATTCTATCTTCTTTTCTTACTTTACTTACACACTTTTCATAATAATTATTACTTCTCAAAGCATACTACTTTAAACTTTTATTCAATCTTCTTTTCATACTTTACTTCTTCACTTTTCTAAATACTTATTACTTCTCAAAGATACTACTTAAAAATGAAATTCTATCTTTTTTTCATACTTTACTTACACACTTTTCATAATACTTATTACTTCTAAAAGCATAATACTTAAAACTGAAATTCTATCTTCTTTTCTTACTTTACTTCTTCATTTTTCTAAATACTTATTACTTCTAAAAGCATACTACTTAAAACTGAAATTCTATCTTCTTTTCTTACTTTACTTACACACTTTTCATAATAATTATTATTTCTAAAAGCATACCACTTAAAACTAAAATTCTATCTTCTTCACTTACTTTACTTAAACACTTTTAAAAATACTTAATAATTCTCAAAGCATACTACTTAAAACTAAAATTTCTATCTTCTTTTCTTACTTTACTTAAACACTTTTCCAAATACTTATTACTTCTAAAAGCATACTATTTAAATCTGAAATTCTATCTTCTTTTCTTACTTTAATTCTTCATTTTTTAAATACTTATTACTTCTAAAAACATACTACTTTAAACTTTTATTCAATCTTCTTTCATACTTTACTTACACACTTTTCATAATACTTATTACTTCTAAATGCATACTACTTAAAACAGAAATTCAATCTTCTTTTCTTACTTTACTTCTTCACTTTTCCAAATACTTATTACTTCTCAAAGCATACTACTTAAAACTGAAAATTCTATCTTCTTTTCATACTTTACTTACACACTTTTCTAAATACTTATTGCTTCTCAAAGCATACTACTTAAAACTGAAATTCTATCTTCTTCTCTTACTTTACTTCCTCACTTTTCATAATAATTATTATTTCTAAAAGCATACCACTTAAAACTAAAATTCAATCTATTTTCTTACTTTACTTCTTCACTTTTCTAAATACTTAATAATTCTCAAAGCATACTACTTAAAACTAAAATTCTATCTTCTTTTCTTACTTTACTTAAACACTTTTCCAAATACTTATTACTTCTAAAAGCATACTATTTAAATCTGAAATTCTATCTTCTTTTCTTACTTTAATTCTTCATTTTTTAAATACTTATTACTTCTAAAAACATACTACTTTAAACTTTTATTCAATCTTCTTTTCATACTTTACTTACACACTTTTCATAATACTTATTACTTCTAAATGCATACTACTTAAAACAGAAATTCAATCTTCTTTTCTTACTTTACTTCTTCACTTTTCCAAATACTTATTACTTCTCAAAGCATACTACTTAAAACTGAAATTCTATCTTCTTTTCATACTTTACTTACACACTTTTCTAAATACTTATTGCTTCTAAAAGCATACTACTTAAAACTAAAATTCTATCTTCTTCACTTACTTTACTTAAACACTTTTAAAAATAATTATTACTTCTAAAAGCATACTAATTAAAACTGAAATTCTATCTTCTTTTCTTACTTTACTTAAACACTTTTCAAATACTTATTACTTCTAAAAGCATACTATTTAAATCTGAAATTCTATCTTCTTTTCTTACTTTAATTCTTCATTTTTTAAATACTTATTACTTCTAAAAACATACTACTTTAAACTTTTATTCAATCTTCTTTTCATACTTTACTTACACACTTTTCATAATACTTATTACTTCTAAATGCATACTACTTAAAACAGAAATTCTATCTTCTTTTCTTACTTTACTTCTTCACTTTTCCAAATACTTATTACTTCTCAAAGCATACTACTTAAAACTGAAATTCTATCTTCTTTTCATACTTTACTTACACACTTTTCTAAATACTTATTGCTTCTAAAAGCATACTACTTAAAACTAAAATTCTATCTTCTTCACTTACTTTACTTAAACACTTTTAAAAATAATTATTACTTCTAAAAGAATACTAAATAAAACTGAAATTCTATCTTCTTTTCTTACTTTACTTAAACACTTTTCCAAATACTTATTACTTCTCAGAGCATACTACTTTAAACTTTTATTTAATCTTCTTTTCATACTTTACCTTACACACTTTTCTAAATACTATATAATTCTCAAAGCATACTACTTAAAACTGAAATTCAATCTTCTTTTCTTACTTTACTTCTTCATACTACTTAAAACTGAAATTCTATCTTTTTTTTTTTACTTTACTTCTTCACTTTTCCAAATACTTATTACTTCTCAAAGCATACTACTTAAAACTGAAATTCTATCTTCTTTTCATACTTTACTTACACACTTTTCTAAATACTTATTACTTCTAAAAGCATACTACTTAAAACTAAAATTCTATCTTCTTCACTTACTTTACTTAAACACTTTTAAAAATAATTATTACTTCTAAAAGCATACTAATTAAAACTGAAATTCTATCTTCTTTTCTTACTTTACTTACACACTTTTCCTTATAATTATTACTTCTCAAAGCATACTACTTTAAACTTTTATTCAATCTTCTTTTCATACTTTACTTCTTCACTTTTCTAAATACTTAATAATTCTCAAAGCATACTACTTAAAACTGAAATTCTATCTTCTTCTCTTACTTTACTTCCTCACTTTTCAAATACTTATTACTTCTCAAAGCATACTACTTAAAACTGAAATTCAATCTTTTTTTTTTTACTTTACTTCTTCACTTTTCCAAATACTTATTACTTCTCAAAGCATACTACTTAAAACTGAAATTCTATCTTCTTTTCTTACTTTACTTACACACTTTTCCAAATAATTATTACTTCTCAAAGCATACTACTTAAAACTGAAATTTTATCTTCTTCTCTTACTTTACTTCTTCATTTTTCCAAATACTTATTTCTAAAAGCATACTACTTAAAACTGAAATTCTATCTTCTTTTCTTACTTTACTTAAACACTTTTCCAAATACTTATTACTTCTCAGAGCATACTACTTTAAACTTTTATTTAATCTTCTTTTCATACTTTACTTACACACTTTTCTTAATAATTATTATTTTAAAAGCATACTAATTAAAACTGAAATTCAATCTTCTTTTCTTACTTTAATTCTTCATTTTTTAAATACTTATTACTTCTAAAAGCATACTACTTCAAACTGATATTCTATCTTCTTTTCTTACTTTACTTCTTCACTTTTCCAAATAGATATTACTTCTCAAATCATACTACTTAAAACTGAAATTCTATCTTCTTCTCTTACTTTACTTCTTCATTTTTCTAAATACTTATTTCTAAAAGCATACTACTTAAAACTGATATTCAATCTATTTTCTTACTTTACTTACACACTTTCAAATATTACTTTCTAAAAGCATACTATCTAAAACTAAAATTCAATCTTCTTCACTTACTTTACTTCTTCACTGTTTAAAAACTTATTACTTCTAAAAAGCATACTAATAAAAACTGAAATTCTATCTTCTTTTCTTACTTTACTTACACACTTTTCCAAATAATTATTATTTCTAAAAGCATACTAATAAAAACTGAAATTCTATCTTCTTTTCTTATTTTACTTACACACTTTTTCCAAATAATTATTACTTCTAAAAGCATACTACTTAAAGCTAAAATTCAATCTTCTTTTTCTTACTTTAATTCTTCATTTTTTTAAATACTTATTACTTCTAAAAACATACTACTTTAAACTTCTATTCAATCTTCTTTTCATACTTTACTTACACACTTTTCATAATACATAATACTCTAAATGCATACTACTTAAAACTGAAATTCAATCTATTTTCTTACTTTACTTCTTCACTTTTCTAAATAATTAAAAATTCTCAAAGCATACTAATTAAAACTGAAATTCTATCTTCTTTTCTTACTTTACTTACACACTTTTCATAATAATTATTACTTCTCAAAGCATACTACTTCAAACTGATATTCAATCTTCTTTTCTTACTTTACTTAAACACTTTTCCAAATACTTATTATTTCTAAAAGCATAAAACTTAAAACTGAAATTCTATCTTCTTTTCTTACTTTACTTACACACTTTTCATAATACTTATTACTTCTCAAAGCATACTACTTCAAACTGATATTCTATCTTCTTTTCTTACTTTACTTACACACTTTTCATAATAATTATTATTTCTAAAAGCATACCACTTAAAACTAAAATTCTATCTTCTTTTCTTACTTTACTTCTTCACTTTTCTAAATACTTATTACTTCTCAAAGATACTACTTAAAAATGAAATTCTATCTTTTTTTCATACTTTACTTACACACTTTTCATAATACTTATTACTTCTAAAAGCATAATACTTAAAACTGAAATTCTATCTTCTTTTCTTACTTTACTTCTTCATTTTTCTAAATACTTATTACTTCTAAAAGCATACTACTTAAAACTGAAATTCTATCTTCTTTTCTTACTTTACTTACACACTTTTCATAATAATTATTATTTCTAAAAGCATACCACTTAAAACTAAAATTCAATCTATTTTCTTACTTTACTTCTTCACTTTTCTAAATACTTAATAATTCTCAAAGCATACTACTTAAAACTAAAATTCTATCTTCTTTTCTTACTTTACTTAAACACTTTTCCAAATACTTATTACTTCTAAAAGCATACTATTTAAATCTGAAATTCTATCTTCTTTTCTTACTTTAATTCTTCATTTTTTAAATACTTATTACTTCTAAAAACATACTACTTTAAACTTTTATTCAATCTTCTTTTCATACTTTACTTACACACTTTTCATAATACTTATTACTTCTAAATGCATACTACTTAAAACAGAAATTCAATCTTCTTTTCTTACTTTACTTCTTCACTTTTCCAAATACTTATTACTTCTCAAAGCATACTACTTAAAACTGAAATTCTATCTTCTTTTCATACTTTACTTACACACTTTTCTAAATACTTATTGCTTCTAAAAGCATACTACTTAAAACTAAAATTCTATCTTCTTCACTTACTTTACTTAAACACTTTTAAAAATAATTATTACTTCTAAAAGCATACTAAATTAAAACTGAAATTCTATCTTCTTTTCTTACTTTACTTCTTCACTTTTCTAAATACTTATTACTTCTACAATCTCACTACTTCAAACTGAAATTCTATCTTCTTTTCTTACTTTAATAATTCATTTTTAAAAATACTTAATAATTCTCAAAGCATAAAACTTAAAACTGAAATTCTATCTTCTTTTCTTACTTTACTTAAACACTTTTCCAAATACTTATTACTTCTAAAAGCATACTACTTTAAACTTTTATTCAATCTTCTTTTCTTACTTTACTTCTTCACTGTTCTAAAAACTTATTACTTCTAAAAGCATACTAATAAAAACTAAAATTCTATCTTCTTTTCTTACTTTACTTAAACACTTTTCCAAATACTTATTACTTCTAAAAGCATACTAATAAAAACTAAAATTCTATCTTCTTTTCTTACTTTACTTAAACACTTTTCCAAATACTTATTACTTCTAAAAGCATACTATTTAAATCTGAAATTCTATCTTCTTTTCTTACTTTAATTCTTCATTTTTTAAATACTTATTACTTCTAAAAGCATACTACTTCAAACTGATATTCTATCTTCTTTTCTTACTTTACTTCTTCACTTTTCCAAATAGATATTACTTCTCAAATCATACTACTTAAAACTGAAATTTTATCTTCTTCTCTTACTTTACTTCTTCATTTTTCTAAATACTTATTTCTAAAAGCATACTACTTAAAACTGATATTCAATCTATTTTCTTACTTTACTTACACACTTTTCAAATATTACTTTCTAAAAGCATACTATCTAAAACTAAAATTCAATCTTCTTTTCTTACTTTACTTCTTCACTGTTTAAAAACTTATTACTTCTAAAAGCATACTAATAAAAACTGAAATTCTATCTTCTTTTCTTACTTTACTTACACACTTTTCCAAATAATTATTATTTCTAAAAGCATACTAATAAAAACTGAAATTCTATCTTCTTTTCTTATTTTACTTACACACTTTTCCAAATAATTATTACTTCTAAAAGCATACTACTTAAAGCTAAAATTCAATCTTCTTTTCTTACTTTAATTCTTAATTTTTTAAATACTTATTACTTCTAAAAACATACTACTTTAAACTTCTATTCAATCTTCTTTTCATACTTTACTTACACACTTTTCATAATACATAATACTCTAAATGCATACTACTTAAAACTGAAATTCAATCTATTTTCTTACTTTACTTCTTCACTTTTCTAAATAATTAAAAATTCTCAAAGCATACTAATTAAAACTGAAATTCTATCTTCTTTTCTTACTTTACTTACACACTTTTCATAATAATTATTACTTCTCAAAGCATACTACTTCAAACTGATATTCAATCTTCTTTTCTTACTTTACTTAAACACTTTTCCAAATACTTATTATTTCTAAAAGCATAAAACTTAAAACTGAAATTCTATCTTCTTTTCTTACTTTACTTACACACTTTTCATAATACTTATTACTTCTCAAAGCATACTACTTCAAACTGATATTCTATCTTCTTTTCTTACTTTACTTACACACTTTTCATAATAATTATTATTTCTAAAAGCATACCACTTAAAACTAAAATTCTATCTTCTTTTCTTACTTTACTTCTTCACTTTTCTAAATACTTATTACTTCTCAAAGATACTACTTAAAAATGAAATTCTATCTTTTTTTCATACTTTACTTACACACTTTTCATAATACTTATTACTTCTAAATGCATACTACTTAAAACAGAAATTCAATCTTCTTTTCTTACTTTACTTCTTCACTTTTCCAAATACTTATTGCTTCTAAAAGCATACTACTTAAAACTAAAATTCTATCTTCTTTTCATACTTTACTTACACACTTTTCTAAATACTTATTGCTTCTAAAAGCATACTACTTAAAACTAAAATTCTATCTTCTTCACTTACTTTACTTAAACACTTTTAAAAATAATTATTACTTCTAAAAGCATACTAATTAAAACTGAAATTCTATCTTCTTTTCTTACTTTACTTAAACACTTTTCAAATACTTATTACTTCTAAAATCTCACTACTTCAAACTGAAATTCTATCTTCTTTTCTTACTTTAATTCTTCATTTTTTAAATACTTATTACTTCTAAAAACATACTACTTTAAACTTTTATTCAATCTTCTTTTCATACTTTACTTACACACTTTTCATAATAATTATTATTTCTAAAAGCATACCACTTAAAACTAAAATTCAATCTATTTTCTTACTTTACTTCTTCACTTTTCTAAATACTTAATAATTCTCAAAGCATACTACTTAAAACTAAAATTCTATCTTCTTTTCTTACTTTACTTAAACACTTTTCCAAATACTTATTACTTCTAAAAGCATACTATTTAAATCTGAAATTCTATCTTCTTTTCTTACTTTAATTCTTCATTTTTTAAATACTTATTACTTCTAAAAACATACTACTTTAAACTTTTATTCAATCTTCTTTTCATACTTTACTTACACACTTTTCATAATACTTATTACTTCTAAATGCATACTACTTAAAACAGAAATTCAATCTTCTTTTCTTACTTTACTTCTTCACTTTTCCAAATACTTATTACTTCTCAAAGCATACTACTTAAAACTGAAATTCTATCTTCTTTTCATACTTTACTTACACACTTTTCTAAATACTTATTACTTCTCAAAGCATACTACTTTAAACTTTTATTCAATCTTCTTTTCTTACTTTACTTCTTCACTTTTCTAAATACTATATAATTCTCAAAGCATACTAATTAAAACTGAAATTCTATCTTCTTTTCTTACTTTACTTAAACACTTTTCAAATACTTATTACTTCTAAAATCTCACTACTTCAAACTGAAATTCTATCTTCTTTTCTTACTTTAATTCTTCATTTTTTAAATACTTATTACTTCTAAAAACATACTACTTTAAACTTTTATTCAATCTTCTTTTCATACTTTACTTACACACTTTTCATAATACTTATTACTTCTAAATGCATACTACTTAAAACAGAAATTCAATCTTCTTTTCTTACTTTACTTCTTCACTTTTCCAAATACTTATTACTTCTCAAAGCATACTACTTAAAACTGAAATTCTATCTTCTTTTCATACTTTACTTACACACTTTTCTAAATACTTATTGCTTCTAAAAGCATACTACTTAAAACAGAAATTCTATCTTCTTTTCTTACTTTACTTACACACTTTTCCAAATAATTATTACTTCTAAAAGCATACTAATTAAAACTGAAATTCTATCTTCTTTTCTTACTTTACTTACACACTTTTCCAAATAATTATTACTTCTAAAAGCATACTACTTAAAACTAAAATTCTATCTTCTTCACTTACTTTACTTACACACTTTTCATAATAATTATTACTTCTCAAAGCATACTACTTCAAACTGATATTCAATCTTCTTTTCTTACTTTACTTAAACACTTTTCCAAATACTTATTATTTCTAAAAGCATAAAACTTAAAACTGAAATTCTATCTTCTTTTCTTACTTTACTTACACACTTTTCATAATACTTATTACTTCTCAAAGCATACTACTTCAAACTGATATTCTATCTTCTTTTCTTACTTTACTTACACACTTTTCATAATAATTATTATTTCTAAAAGCATACCACTTAAAACTAAAATTCTATCTTCTTTTCTTACTTTACTTCTTCACTTTTCTAAATACTTATTACTTCTCAAAGATACTACTTAAAAATGAAATTCTATCTTTTTTTCATACTTTACTTACACACTTTTCATAATACTTATTACTTCTAAAAGCATAATACTTAAAACTGAAATTCTATCTTCTTTTCTTACTTTACTTCTTCATTTTTCTAAATACTTATTACTTCTAAAAGCATACTACTTAAAACTGAAATTCTATCTTCTTTTCTTACTTTACTTACACACTTTTCATAATAATTATTATTTCTAAAAGCATACCACTTAAAACTAAAATTCAATCTATTTTCTTACTTTACTTCTTCACTTTTCTAAATACTTAATAATTCTCAAAGCATACTACTTAAAACTAAAATTCTATCTTCTTTTCTTACTTTACTTAAACACTTTTCCAAATACTTATTACTTCTAAAAGCATACTATTTAAATCTGAAATTCTATCTTCTTTTCTTACTTTAATTCTTCATTTTTTAAATACTTATTACTTCTAAAAACATACTACTTTAAACTTTTATTCAATCTTCTTTTCATACTTTACTTACACACTTTTCATAATACTTATTACTTCTAAATGCATACTACTTAAAACAGAAATTCAATCTTCTTTTCTTACTTTACTTCTTCACTTTTCCAAATACTTATTGCTTCTAAAAGCATACTACTTAAAACTAAAATTCTATCTTCTTTTCATACTTTACTTACACACTTTTCTAAATACTTATTGCTTCTAAAAGCATACTACTTAAAACTAAAATTCTATCTTCTTCACTTACTTTACTTAAACACTTTTAAAAATAATTATTACTTCTAAAAGCATACTAATTAAAACTGAAATTCTATCTTCTTTTCTTACTTTACTTAAACACTTTTCAAATACTTATTACTTCTAAAATCTCACTACTTCAAACTGAAATTCTATCTTCTTTTCTTACTTTAATTCTTCATTTTTTAAATACTTATTACTTCTAAAAACATACTACTTTAAACTTTTATTCAATCTTCTTTTCATACTTTACTTACACACTTTTCATAATAATTATTATTTCTAAAAGCATACCACTTAAAACTAAAATTCAATCTATTTTCTTACTTTACTTCTTCACTTTTCTAAATACTTAATAATTCTCAAAGCATACTACTTAAAACTAAAATTCTATCTTCTTTTCTTACTTTACTTAAACACTTTTCCAAATACTTATTACTTCTAAAAGCATACTATTTAAATCTGAAATTCTATCTTCTTTTCTTACTTTAATTCTTCATTTTTTAAATACTTATTACTTCTAAAAACATACTACTTTAAACTTTTATTCAATCTTCTTTTCATACTTTACTTACACACTTTTCATAATACTTATTACTTCTAAATGCATACTACTTAAAACAGAAATTCAATCTTCTTTTCTTACTTTACTTCTTCACTTTTCCAAATACTTATTACTTCTCAAAGCATACTACTTAAAACTGAAATTCTATCTTCTTTTCATACTTTACTTACACACTTTTCTAAATACTTATTACTTCTCAAAGCATACTACTTTAAACTTTTATTCAATCTTCTTTTCTTACTTTACTTCTTCACTTTTCTAAATACTATATAATTCTCAAAGCATACTAATTAAAACTGAAATTCTATCTTCTTTTCTTACTTTACTTAAACACTTTTCAAATACTTATTACTTCTAAAATCTCACTACTTCAAACTGAAATTCTATCTTCTTTTCTTACTTTAATTCTTCATTTTTTAAATACTTATTACTTCTAAAAACATACTACTTTAAACTTTTATTCAATCTTCTTTTCATACTTTACTTACACACTTTTCATAATACTTATTACTTCTAAATGCATACTACTTAAAACAGAAATTCAATCTTCTTTTCTTACTTTACTTCTTCACTTTTCCAAATACTTATTACTTCTCAAAGCATACTACTTAAAACTGAAATTCTATCTTCTTTTCATACTTTACTTACACACTTTTCTAAATACTTATTGCTTCTAAAAGCATACTACTTAAAACAGAAATTCTATCTTCTTTTCTTACTTTACTTACACACTTTTCCAAATAATTATTACTTCTAAAAGCATACTAATTAAAACTGAAATTCTATCTTCTTTTCTTACTTTACTTACACACTTTTCCAAATAATTATTACTTCTAAAAGCATACTACTTAAAACTAAAATTCTATCTTCTTCACTTACTTTACTTAAACACTTTTAAAAATAATTATTACTTCTAAAAGCATACTAATTAAAACTGAAATTCTATCTTCTTTTCTTACTTTACTTAAACACTTTTCCAAATACTTATTACTTCTCAAAGCATACTACTTTAAACTTTTATTCAATCTTCTTTTCTTACTTTACTTCTTCACTGTTCTAAATACTTAATAATTCTCAAAGCATACTACTTAAAACTGAAATTCAATCTTCTTTTCTTACTTTACTTCTTCACTGTTTAAAAACTTATTACTTCTAAAAGCATACTACTTAAAACTGAAATTCTATCTTCTTTTCATACTTTACTTACACACTTTTCCAAATAATTATTACTTCTCAAAGCATACTACTTTAAACTTTTATTCAATCTTCTTTTCTTACTTTACTTCTTCACTGTTCTAAATACTTAATAATTCTCAAAGCATACTACTTAAAACTGAAATTCTATCTTCTTCTCTTACTTTACTTCCTCACTTTTCAAATACTTATTACTTCTCAAAGCATACTACTTAAAACTGAAATTCAATCTTCTTTTCTTACTTTACTTACACACTTTTCATAATACTTATTACTTCTAAAAGCATACTAATAAAAACTGAAATTCTATCTTCTTTTCTTACTTTACTTCTTCACTTTTCTAAATAATTATTACTTCTCAAAGCATACTACTTCAAACTGATATTCAATCTTCTTTTCTTACTTTACTTAAACACTTTTCCAAATACTTATTATTTCTAAAAGCATAAAACTTAAAACTGAAATTCTATCTTCTTTTCTTACTTTACTTACACACTTTTCATAATACTTATTACTTCTCAAAGCATACTACTTCAAACTGATATTCTATCTTCTTTTCTTACTTTACTTACACACTTTTCATAATAATTATTATTTCTAAAAGCATACCACTTAAAACTAAAATTCTATCTTCTTTTCTTACTTTACTTCTTCACTTTTCTAAATACTTATTACTTCTCAAAGATACTACTTAAAAATGAAATTCTATCTTTTTTTCATACTTTACTTACACACTTTTCATAATACTTATTACTTCTAAAAGCATACTAATAAAAACTAAAATTCTATCTTCTTTTCTTACTTTACTTAAACACTTTTCCAAATACTTATTACTTCTAAAAGCATACTAATAAAAACTAAAATTCTATCTTCTTTTCTTACTTTACTTAAACACTTTTCCAAATACTTATTACTTCTAAAAGCATACTATTTAAATCTGAAATTCTATCTTCTTTTCTTACTTTAATTCTTCATTTTTTAAATACTTATTACTTCTAAAAGCATACTACTTCAAACTGATATTCTATCTTCTTTTCTTACTTTACTTCTTCACTTTTCCAAATAGATATTACTTCTCAAATCATACTACTTAAAACTGAAATTCTATCTTCTTTTCTTACTTTACTTACACACTTTTCATAATAATTATTATTTCTAAAAGCATACCACTTAAAACTAAAATTCAATCTATTTTCTTACTTTACTTCTTCACTTTTCTAAATACTTAATAATTCTCAAAGCATACTACTTAAAACTAAAATTCTATCTTCTTTTCTTACTTTACTTAAACACTTTTCCAAATACTTATTACTTCTAAAAGCATACTATTTAAATCTGAAATTCTATCTTCTTTTCTTACTTTAATTCTTCATTTTTTAAATACTTATTACTTCTAAAAACATACTACTTTAAACTTCTATTCAATCTTCTTTTCATACTTTACTTACACACTTTTCATAATACTTATTACTTCTAAATGCATACTACTTAAAACTAAAATTCAATCTTCTTTTCTTACTTTACTTCTTCACTTTTCCAAATACTTATTACTTCTCAAAGCATACTACTTAAAACTGAAATTCTATCTTCTTTTCATACTTTTTTTACACACTTTTCTAAATACTTATTGCTTCTAAAAGCATACTACTTAAAACTAAAATTCTATCTTCTTCACTTACTTTACTTAAACACTTTTAAAAATAATTATTACTTCTAAAAGCATACTAATTAAAACTGAAATTCTATCTTCTTTTCTTACTTTACTTAAACACTTTTCAAATACTTATTACTTCTAAAAGCATACTATTTAAATCTGAAATTCTATCTTCTTTTCTTACTTTAATTCTTCATTTTTTAAATACTTATTACTTCTAAAAACATACTACTTTAAACTTTTATTCAATCTTCTTTTCATACTTTACTTACACACTTTTCATAATACTTATTACTTCTAAATGCATACTACTTAAAACAGAAATTCAATCTTCTTTTCTTACTTTACTTCTTCACTTTTCCAAATACTTATTACTTCTCAAAGCATACTACTTAAAACTGAAATTCTATCTTCTTTTCATACTTTACTTACACACTTTTCTAAATACTTATTGCTTCTAAAAGCATACTACTTAAAACAGAAATTCTATCTTCTTCACTTACTTTACTTAAACACTTTTAAAAATAATTATTACTTCTAAAAGCATACTAATTAAAACTGAAATTCTATCTTCTTTTCTTACTTTACTTAAACACTTTTCCAAATACTTATTACTTCTCAAAGCATACTACTTTAAACTTTTATTCAATCTTCTTTTCTTACTTTACTTCTTCACTTTTCTAAATACTATATAATTCTCAAAGCATACTACTTAAAACTGAAATTCAATCTTCTTTTCTTACTTTACTTCTTCATACTACTTAAAACTGAAATTCTATCTTTTTTTTTTACTTTACTTCTTCACTTTTCCAAATACTTATTACTTCTCAAAGCATACTACTTAAAACTGAAATTCTATCTTCTTTTCATACTTTACTTACACACTTTTCTAAATACTTATTACTTCTAAAAGCATACTACTTAAAACTAAAATTCTATCTTCTTCACTTACTTTACTTAAACACTTTTAAAATAATTATTACTTCTAAAAGCATACTAATTAAAACTGAAATTCTATCTTCTTTTCTTACTTTACTTACACACTTTTCCTTATAATTTCTACTTCTCAAAGCATACTACTTTAAACTTTTATTCAATCTTCTTTTCTTACTTTACTTCTTCACTGTTCTAAATACTTAATAATTCTCAAAGCATACTACTTAAAACTAAAATTCTATCTTCTTCACTTACTTTACTTAAACACTTTTAAAAATAATTATTACTTCTAAAAGCATACTACTTAAAACTGAAATTCTATCTTCTTTTCATACTTTACTTACACACTTTTCCAAATAATTATTACTTCTCAAAGCATACTACTTTAAACTTTTATTCAATCTTCTTTTCTTACTTTACTTCTTCACTGTTCTAAATACTTAATAATTCTCAAAGCATACTACTTAAAACTGAAATTCTATCTTCTTCTCTTACTTTACTTCCTCACTTTTCAAATACTTATTACTTCTCAAAGCATACTACTTAAAACTGAAATTCAATCTTCTTTTCTTACTTTACTTCTTCATACTACTTAAAACTGAAATTCTATCTTTTTTTTTTACTTTACTTCTTCACTTTTCCAAATACTTATTACTTCTCAAAGCATACTACTTAAAACTGAAATTCTATCTTCTTTTCATACTTTACTTACACACTTTTCTAAATACTTATTACTTCTAAAAGCATACTACTTAAAACTAAAATTCTATCTTCTTCACTTACTTTACTTAAACACTTTTAAAAATAATTATTACTTCTAAAAGCATACTAATTAAAACTGAAATTCTATCTTCTTTTCTTACTTTACTTACACACTTTTCCTTATAATTATTACTTCTCAAAGCATACTACTTTAAACTTTTATTCAATCTTCTTTTCTTACTTTACTTCTTCACTGTTCTAAATACTTAATAATTCTCAAAGCATACTACTTAAAACTAAAATTCTATCTTCTTCACTTACTTTACTTAAACACTTTTAAAAATAATTATTACTTCTAAAAGCATACTACTTAAAACTGAAATTCTATCTTCTTTTCATACTTTACTTACACACTTTTCCAAATAATTATTACTTCTCAAAGCATACTACTTTAAACTTTTATTCAATCTTCTTTTCTTACTTTACTTACACACTTTTCTAAATACTTAATAATTCTCAAAGCATACTACTTAAAACTGAAATTCTATCTTCTTCTCTTACTTTACTTCCTCACTTTTCAAATACTTATTACTTCTCAAAGCATACTACTTAAAACTGAAATTCAATCTTCTTTTCTTACTTTACTTCTTCACTGTTTAAAAACTTATTACTTCTAAAAGCATACTAATAAAAACTGAAATTCTATCTTCTTTTCTTACTTTACTTCTTCACTTTTCTAAATACTTAATAATTCTCAAAGCATACTACTTAAAACTGAAATTCTATCTTCTTTTCTTACTTTACTTCTTCACTTTTCAAATACTTATTACTTCTCAAAGCATACTACTTAAAACTGAAATTCTATCTTCTTCTCTTACTTTACTTCCTCACTTTTCAAATACTTATTACTTCTCAAAGCATACTACTTAAAACTGAAATTCAATCTTCTTTTCTTACTTTACTTCTTCACTGTTTAAAAACTTATTACTTCTAAAAGCATACTAATAAAAACTGAAATTCTATCTTCTTTTCTTACTTTACTTACACACTTTTCCAAATAATTATTACTTCTCAAAGCATACTAATTAAAACTGAAATTCAATCTTCTTTTCTTACTTTACTTCTTCACTTTTCTAAATACTTATTACTTCTCAGAGCATACTACTTTAAACTTTTATTTAATCTTCTTTTCATACTTTACTTCCTCACTTTTCAAATACTTATTACTTCTCAAAGCATACTACTTAAAACTGAAATTCAATCTTCTTTTCTTACTTTACTTCTTCACTGTTTAAAAACTTATTACTTCTAAAAGCATACTAATAAAAACTGAAATTCTATCTTCTTTTCTTACTTTACTTACACACTTTTCATAATAATTATTACTTCTCAAAGCATACTAATTAAAACTGAAATTCAATCTTCTTTTCTTACTTTACTTCTTCACTTTTCTAAATACTTATTACTTCTCAGAGCATACTACTTTAAACTTTTATTTAATCTTCTTTTCATACTTTACTTACACACTTTTCTAAATACTATATAATTCTCAAAGCATACTACTTAAAACTGAAATTCAATCTTCTTTTCTTACTTTACTTCTTCACTGTTTAAAAACTTATTACTTCTAAAAGCATACTAATAAAAACTGAAATTCTATCTTCTTTTCTTACTTTACTTACACACTTTTCCAAATAATTATTACTTCTCAAAGCATACTAATTAAAACTTTTATTCAATCTTCTTTTCTTACTTTACTTCTTCACTTTTCTAAATACTTAATAATTCTCAAAGCATACTACTTAAAACTGAAATTCTATCTTCTTTTCTTACTTTACTTCTTCACTTTTCAAATACTTATTACTTCTCAAAGCATACTACTTAAAACTGAAATTCTATCTTCTTTTCATACTTTACTTACACACTTTTCTAAATACTTATTACTTCTAAAAGCATACTACTTAAAACTAAAATTCTATCTTCTTCACTTACTTTACTTAAACACTTTTAAAAATAATTATTACTTCTAAAAGCATACTAATTAAAACTGAAATTCTATCTTCTTTTCTTACTTTACTTACACACTTTTCCTTATAATTTCTACTTCTCAAAGCATACTACTTTAAACTTTTATTCAATCTTCTTTTCTTACTTTACTTCTTCACTGTTCTAAATACTTAATAATTCTCAAAGCATACTACTTAAAACTAAAATTCTATCTTCTTCACTTACTTTACTTAAACACTTTTAAAAATAATTATTACTTCTAAAAGCATACTACTTAAAACTGAAATTCTATCTTCTTTTCATACTTTACTTACACACTTTTCCAAATAATTATTACTTCTCAAAGCATACTACTTAAAACTAAAATTCTATCTTCTTCACTTACTTTACTTAAACACTTTTAAAAATAATTATTACTTCTAAAAGCATACTACTTAAAACTGAAATTCTATCTTCTTCTCTTACTTTACTTCCTCACTTTTCAAATACTTATTACTTCTCAAAGCATACTACTTAAAACTGAAATTCAATCTTCTTTTCTTACTTTACTTCTTCACTGTTTAAAAACTTATTACTTCTAAAAGCATACTAATAAAAACTGAAATTCTATCTTCTTTTCTTACTTTACTTCTTCACTTTTCTAAATACTTAATAATTCTCAAAGCATACTACTTAAAACTGAAATTCTATCTTCTTTTCTTACTTTACTTCTTCACTTTTCAAATACTTATTACTTCTCAAAGCATACTACTTAAAACTGAAATTCTATCTTCTTCTCTTACTTTACTTCCTCACTTTTCCAAATACTTATTACTTCTCAAAGCATACTACTTAAAACTGAAATTCCATCTTCTTTTCATACTTTACTTCTTCACTTTTCTAAATACTTATTACTTCTAAAAGCATACTACTTAAAACTGAAATTCTATCTTCTTTTCTTACTTTACTTACACACTTTTCCAAATAATTATTACTTCTCAAAGCATACTAATTAAAACTGAAATTCAATCTTCTTTTCTTACTTTACTTCTTCACTTTTCTAAATACTTATTACTTCTCAGAGCATACTACTTTAAACTTTTATTTAATCTTCTTTTCATACTTTACTTCCTCACTTTTCAAATACTTATTACTTCTCAAAGCATACTACTTAAAACTGAAATTCAATCTTCTTTTCTTACTTTACTTCTTCACTGTTTAAAAACTTATTACTTCTAAAAGCATACTAATAAAAACTGAAATTCTATCTTCTTTTCTTACTTTACTTACACACTTTTCATAATAATTATTACTTCTCAAAGCATACTAATTAAAACTGAAATTCAATCTTCTTTTCTTACTTTACTTCTTCACTTTTCTAAATACTTATTACTTCTCAGAGCATACTACTTTAAACTTTTATTTAATCTTCTTTTCATACTTTACTTACACACTTTTCTAAATACTTAATAATTCTCAAAGCATACTACTTAAAACTGAAATTCAATCTTCTTTTCTTACTTTACTTCTTCACTGTTTAAAAACTTATTACTTCTAAAAGCATACTAATAAAAACTGAAATTCTATCTTCTTTTCTTACTTTACTTACACACTTTTCCAAATAATTATTACTTCTCAAAGCATACTAATTAAAACTTTTATTCAATCTTCTTTTCTTACTTTACTTCTTCACTTTTCTAAATACTTAATAATTCTCAAAGCATACTACTTAAAACTGAAATTCTATCTTCTTTTCTTACTTTACTTCTTCACTTTTCAAATACTTATTACTTCTCAAAGCATACTACTTAAAACTGAAATTCAATCTTCTTTTCTTACTTTACTTCTTCACTGTTTAAAAACTTATTACTTCTAAAAGCATACTAATAAAAACTGAAATTCTATCTTCTTTTCTTACTTTACTTACACACTTTTCCTTATAATTATTACTTCTCAAAGCATACTACTTTAAACTTTTATTCAATCTTCTTTTCTTACTTTACTTCTTCACTGTTCTAAATACTTAATAATTCTCAAAGCATACTACTTAAAACTAAAATTCTATCTTCTTCACTTACTTTACTTAAACACTTTTAAAAATAATTATTACTTCTAAAAGCATACTACTTAAAACTGAAATTCTATCTTCTTTTCATACTTTACTTACACACTTTTCCAAATAATTATTACTTCTCAAAGCATACTACTTTAAACTTTTATTCAATCTTCTTTTCTTACTTTACTTCTTCACTGTTCTAAATACTTAATAATTCTCAAAGCATACTACTTAAAACTGAAATTCTATCTTCTTCTCTTACTTTACTTCCTCACTTTTCAAATACTTATTACTTCTCAAAGCATACTACTTAAAACTGAAATTCAATCTTCTTTTCTTACTTTACTTCTTCACTGTTTAAAAACTTATTACTTCTAAAAGCATACTACTTAAAACTGAAATTCTATCTTCTTTTCTTACTTTACTTACACACTTTTCCAAATAATTATTACTTCTCAAAGCATACTAATTAAAACTGAAATTCAATCTTCTTTTCTTACTTTACTTCTTCACTTTTCTAAATACTTATTACTTCTCAGAGCATACTACTTTAAACTTTTATTTAATCTTCTTTTCATACTTTACTTACACACTTTTCTAAATACTATATAATTCTCAAAGCATACTACTTAAAACTGAAATTCAATCTTCTTTTCTTACTTTACTTCTTCATACTACTTAAAACTGAAATTCTATCTTTTTTTTTTACTTTACTTCTTCACTTTTCCAAATACTTATTACTTCTCAAAGCATACTACTTAAAACTGAAATTCTATCTTCTTTTCATACTTTACTTACACACTTTTCTAAATACTTATTACTTCTAAAAGCATACTACTTAAAACTAAAATTCTATCTTCTTTACTTACTTTACTTAAACACTTTTAAAAATAATTATTACTTCTAAAAGCATACTAATTAAAACTGAAATTCTATCTTCTTTTCTTACTTTACTTACACACTTTTCCTTATAATTATTACTTCTCAAAGCATACTACTTTAAACTTTTATTCAATCTTCTTTTCTTACTTTACTTCTTCACTGTTCTAAATACTTAATAATTCTCAAAGCATACTACTTAAAACTAAAATTCTATCTTCTTCACTTACTTTACTTAAACACTTTTAAAAATAATTATTACTTCTAAAAGCATACTACTTAAAACTGAAATTCTATCTTCTTTTCTTACTTTACTTACACACTTTTCCAAATAATTATTACTTCTCAAAGCATACTAATTAAAACTTTTATTCAATCTTCTTTTCTTACTTTACTTCTTCACTTTTCTAAATACTTAATAATTCTCAAAGCATACTAATTAAAACTGAAATTCTATCTTCTTCTCTTACTTTACTTCCTCACTTTTCAAATACTTATTACTTCTCAAAGCATACTGCTTAAAACTGAAATTCAATCTTCTTTTCTTACTTTACTTCTTCACTGTTTAAAAACTTATTACTTCTAAAAGCATACTAATAAAAACTGAAATTCTATCTTCTTTTCTTACTTTACTTACACACTTTTCCAAATAATTATTACTTCTCAAAGCATACTACTTAAAACTGAAATTTTATCTTCTTCTCTTACTTTACTTCTTCATTTTTCCAAATACTTATTTCTAAAAGCATACTACTTAAAACTGAAATTCTATCTTCTTTTCTTACTTTACTTAAACACTTTTCCAAATACTTATTACTTCTCAAAGCATACTACTTAAAACTGAAATTCCATCTTCTTTTCATACTTTACTTCTTCACTTTTCTAAATACTTATTACTTCTAAAAGCATACTACTTAAAACTGAAATTCTATCTTCTTTTCTTACTTTACTTCTTCACTTTTCTAAATACTTAATAATTCTCAAAGCATACTACTTAAAACTGAAATTCTATCTTCTTTTCTTACTTTACTTCTTCACTTTTCAAATACTTATTTCTAAAAGCATACTACTTCAAACTGATATTCAATCTTCTTTTCTTACTTTACTTCTTCACTGTTTAAAAACTTATTACTTCTAAAAGCATACTAATAAAAACTGAAATTCTATCTTCTTTTCTTACTTTACTTACACACTTTTCAAATACTTATTACTTCTCAAAGCATACTACTTAAAACTGAAATTCAATCTTCTTTTCTTACTTTACTTCTTCACTTTTCTAAATACTTAATAATTCTCAAAGCATACTACTTAAAACTGAAATTCTATCTTCTTTTCTTACTTTACTTCTTCACTTTTCAAATACTTATTACTTCTCAAAGCATACTACTTAAAACTGAAATTCAATCTTCTTTTCTTACTTTACTTCTTCACTGTTTAAAAACTTATTACTTCTAAAAGCATACTAATAAAAACTGAAATTCTATCTTCTTTTCTTACTTTACTTACACACTTTTCATAATAATTATTACTTCTCAAAGCATACTACTTTAAACTTTTATTCAATCTTCTTTTCTTACTTTACTTCTTCACTGTTCTAAATACTTAATAATTCTCAAAGCATACTCCTTAAAACTGAAACTCTATCTTCTTTTCTTACTTTACTTCTTCACTTTTCTAAATACTTAATAATTCTCAAAGCATACTACTTAAAACTGAAATTCTATCTTCTTTTCTTACTTTACTTCTTCACTTTTCAAATACTTATTTCTAAAAGCATACTACTTCAAACTGATATTCAATCTTCTTTTCTTACTTTACTTCTTCACTGTTTAAAAACTTATTACTTCTAAAAGCATACTACTTAAAACTAAAATTCTATCTTCTTCACTTACTTTACTTAAACACTTTTAAAAATAATTATTACTTCTAAAAGCATAATACTTAAAACTGAAATTCTATCTTCTTTTCATACTTTACTTACACACTTTTCCAAATAATTATTACTTCTCAAAGCATACTACTTTAAACTTTTATTCAATCTTCTTTTCTTACTTTACTTCTTCACTGTTCTAAATACTTAATAATTCTCAAAGCATACTACTTAAAACTGAAATTCTATCTTCTTCTCTTACTTTACTTCCTCACTTTTCAAATACTTATTACTTCTCAAAGCATACTACTTAAAACTGAAATTCTATCTTCTTCTCTTACTTTACTTCTTCACTGTTTAAAAACTTATTACTTCTAAAAGCATACTAATAAAAACTGAAATTCTATCTTCTTTTCTTACTTTACTTAAACACTTTTAAAAATAATTATTACTTCTAAAAGCATACTACTTAAAACTGAAATTCAATCTTCTTTTCTTACTTTACTTCTTCACTGTTTAAAAACTTATTACTTCTAAAAGCATACTAATAAAAACTGAAATTCTATCTTCTTTTCTTACTTTACTTACACACTTTTCCAAATAATTATTACTTCTCAAAGCATACTACTTAAAACTGAAATTTTATCTTCTTCTCTTACTTTACTTCTTCATTTTTCCAAATACTTATTTCTAAAAGCATACTACTTAAAACTGAAATTCTATCTTCTTTTCTTACTTTAATTCTTCATTTTTTAAATACTTATTACTTCTAAAAACATACTACTTTAAACTTTTATTCAATCTTCTTTTCATACTTTACTTACACACTTTTCTTAATAATTATTATTTTAAAAGCATACTAATTAAAACTGAAATTCTATCTTCTTTTCTTACTTTACTTCTTCACTTTTCTAAATACTTAATAATTCTCAAAGCATACTACTTAAAACTGAAATTCTATCTTCTTTTCTTACTTTACTTCTTCACTTTTCAAATACTTATTTCTAAAAGCATACTACTTCAAACTGATATTCAATCTTCTTTTCTTACTTTACTTCTTCACTGTTTAAAAACTTATTACTTCTAAAAGCATACTACTTAAAACTGAAATTCTATCTTCTTTTCTTACTTTACTTAAACACTTTTCCAAATACTTATTACTTCTCAAAGCATACTACTTAAAACTGAAATTCTATCTTCTTCACTTACTTTACTTAAACACTTTTAAAAATAATTATTACTTCTAAAAGCATACTAATAAAAACTGAAATTCTATCTTCTTTTCTTACTTTACTTACACACTTTTCCAAATAATTATTACTTCTCAAAGCATACTAATTAAAACTTTTATTCAATCTTCTTTTCTTACTTTACTTCTTCACTTTTCTAAATACTTAATAATTCTCAAAGCATACTACTTAAAACTGAAATTCTATCTTCTTTTCTTACTTTACTTCTTCACTTTTCAAATACTTATTACTTCTCAAAGCATACTACTTAAAACTGAAATTCAATCTTCTTTTCTTACTTTACTTCTTCACTGTTTAAAAACTTATTACTTCTAAAAGCATACTAATAAAAACTGAAATTCTATCTTCTTTTCTTACTTTACTTACACACTTTTCCTTATAATTATTACTTCTCAAAGCATACTACTTTAAACTTTTATTCAATCTTCTTTTCTTACTTTACTTCTTCACTGTTCTAAATACTTAATAATTCTCAAAGCATACTACTTAAAACTAAAATTCTATCTTCTTCACTTACTTTACTTAAACACTTTTAAAAATAATTATTACTTCTAAAAGCATACTACTTAAAACTGAAATTCTATCTTCTTTTCATACTTTACTTACACACTTTTCCAAATAATTATTACTTCTCAAAGCATACTACTTTAAACTTTTATTCAATCTTCTTTTCTTACTTTACTTCTTCACTGTTCTAAATACTTAATAATTCTCAAAGCATACTACTTAAAACTGAAATTCTATCTTCTTCTCTTACTTTACTTCCTCACTTTTCAAATACTTATTACTTCTCAAAGCATACTACTTAAAACTGAAATTCAATCTTCTTTTCTTACTTTACTTCTTCACTGTTTAAAAACTTATTACTTCTAAAAGCATACTACTTAAAACTGAAATTCTATCTTCTTTTCTTACTTTACTTACACACTTTTCCAAATAATTATTACTTCTCAAAGCATACTAATTAAAACTGAAATTCAATCTTCTTTTCTTACTTTACTTCTTCACTTTTCTAAATACTTATTACTTCTCAGAGCATACTACTTTAAACTTTTATTTAATCTTCTTTTCATACTTTACTTACACACTTTTCTAAATACTATATAATTCTCAAAGCATACTACTTAAAACTGAAATTCAATCTTCTTTTCTTACTTTACTTCTTCATACTACTTAAAACTGAAATTCTATCTTTTTTTTTTACTTTACTTCTTCACTTTTCCAAATACTTATTACTTCTCAAAGCATACTACTTAAAACTGAAATTCTATCTTCTTTTCATACTTTACTTACACACTTTTCTAAATACTTATTACTTCTAAAAGCATACTACTTAAAACTAAAATTCTATCTTCTTTACTTACTTTACTTAAACACTTTTAAAAATAATTATTACTTCTAAAAGCATACTAATTAAAACTGAAATTCTATCTTCTTTTCTTACTTTACTTACACACTTTTCCTTATAATTATTACTTCTCAAAGCATACTACTTTAAACTTTTATTCAATCTTCTTTTCTTACTTTACTTCTTCACTGTTCTAAATACTTAATAATTCTCAAAGCATACTACTTAAAACTAAAATTCTATCTTCTTCACTTACTTTACTTAAACACTTTTAAAAATAATTATTACTTCTAAAAGCATACTACTTAAAACTGAAATTCTATCTTCTTTTCATACTTTACTTACACACTTTTCCAAATAATTATTACTTCTAAAAGCATACTACTTTAAACTTTTATTCTATCTTCTTTTCTTACTTTACTTCTTCACTGTTCTAAAAACTTATTACTTCTAAAAGCATACTAATTAAAACTGAAATTCTATCTTCTTCTCTTACTTTACTTCCTCACTTTTCAAATACTTATTACTTCTCAAAGCATACTGCTTAAAACTGAAATTCAATCTTCTTTTCTTACTTTACTTCTTCACTGTTTAAAAACTTATTACTTCTAAAAGCATACTAATAAAAACTGAAATTCTATCTTCTTTTCTTACTTTACTTACACACTTTTCCAAATAATTATTACTTCTCAAAGCATACTACTTAAAACTGAAATTTTATCTTCTTCTCTTACTTTACTTCTTCATTTTTCCAAATACTTATTTCTAAAAGCATACTACTTAAAACTGAAATTCTATCTTCTTTTCTTACTTTACTTAAACACTTTTCCAAATACTTATTACTTCTCAAAGCATACTACTTAAAACTGAAATTCCATCTTCTTTTCATACTTTACTTCTTCACTTTTCTAAATACTTATTACTTCTAAAAGCATACTACTTAAAACTGAAATTCTATCTTCTTTTCTTATTTTACTTCTTCACTTTTCTAAATACTTAATAATTCTCAAAGCATACTACTTAAAACTGAAATTCTATCTTCTTTTCTTACTTTACTTCTTCACTGTTTAAAAACTTATTACTTCTAAAAGCATACTAATAAAAACTGAAATTCTATCTTCTTTTCTTACTTTACTTACACACTTTTCAAATACTTATTACTTCTCAAAGCATACTACTTAAAACTGAAATTCAATCTTCTTTTCTTACTTTACTTCTTCACTTTTCTAAATACTTAATAATTCTCAAAGCATACTACTTAAAACTGAAATTCTATCTTCTTTTCTTACTTTACTTCTTCACTTTTCAAATACTTATTACTTCTCAAAGCATACTACTTAAAACTGAAATTCAATCTTCTTTTCTTACTTTACTTCTTCACTGTTTAAAAACTTATTACTTCTAAAAGCATACTAATAAAAACTGAAATTCTATCTTCTTTTCTTACTTTACTTACACACTTTTCATAATAATTATTACTTCTCAAAGCATACTACTTTAAACTTTTATTCAATCTTCTTTTCTTACTTTACTTCTTCACTGTTCTAAATACTTAATAATTCTCAAAGCATACTCCTTAAAACTGAAACTCTATCTTCTTTTCTTACTTTACTTCTTCACTTTTCTAAATACTTAATAATTCTCAAAGCATACTACTTAAAACTGAAATTCTATCTTCTTTTCTTACTTTACTTCTTCACTTTTCAAATACTTATTTCTAAAAGCATACTACTTCAAACTGATATTCAATCTTCTTTTCTTACTTTACTTCTTCACTGTTTAAAAACTTATTACTTCTAAAAGCATACTACTTAAAACTAAAATTCTATCTTCTTCACTTACTTTACTTAAACACTTTTAAAAATAATTATTACTTCTAAAAGCATAATACTTAAAACTGAAATTCTATCTTCTTTTCATACTTTACTTACACACTTTTCCAAATAATTATTACTTCTCAAAGCATACTACTTTAAACTTTTATTCAATCTTCTTTTCTTACTTTACTTCTTCACTGTTCTAAATACTTAATAATTCTCAAAGCATACTACTTAAAACTGAAATTCTATCTTCTTCTCTTACTTTACTTCCTCACTTTTCAAATACTTATTACTTCTCAAAGCATACTACTTAAAACTGAAATTCTATCTTCTTCTCTTACTTTACTTCTTCACTGTTTAAAAACTTATTACTTCTAAAAGCATACTAATAAAAACTGAAATTCTATCTTCTTTTCTTACTTTACTTACACACTTTTCATAATAATTATTACTTCTCAAAGCATACTACTTTAAACTTTTATTCAATCTTCTTTTCTTACTTTACTTCTTCACTGTTCTAAATACTTAATAATTCTCAAAGCATACTCCTTAAAACTGAAACTCTATCTTCTTTTCTTACTTTACTTCTTCACTTTTCTAAATACTTAATAATTCTCAAAGCATACTACTTAAAACTGAAATTCTATCTTCTTTTCTTACTTTACTTCTTCACTTTTCAAATACTTATTTCTAAAAGCATACTACTTCAAACTGATATTCAATCTTCTTTTCTTACTTTACTTCTTCACTGTTTAAAAACTTATTACTTCTAAAAGCATACTACTTAAAACTAAAATTCTATCTTCTTCACTTACTTTACTTAAACACTTTTAAAAATAATTATTACTTCTAAAAGCATAATACTTAAAACTGAAATTCTATCTTCTTTTCATACTTTACTTACACACTTTTCCAAATAATTATTACTTCTCAAAGCATACTACTTTAAACTTTTATTCAATCTTCTTTTCTTACTTTACTTCTTCACTGTTCTAAATACTTAATAATTCTCAAAGCATACTACTTAAAACTGAAATTCTATCTTCTTCTCTTACTTTACTTCCTCACTTTTCAAATACTTATTACTTCTCAAAGCATACTAATAAAAACTGAAATTCTATCTTCTTTTCTTACTTTACTTACACACTTTTCCAAATAATTATTACTTCTCAAAGCATACCAATTAAAACTTTTATTCAATCTTCTTTTCTTACTTTACTTCTTCACTTTTCTAAATACTTAATAATTCTCAAAGCATACTACTTAAAACTGAAATTCTATCTTCTTTTCTTACCTTACTTCTTCACTTTTCAAATACTTATTACTTCTCAAAGCATACTACTTAAAACTGAAATTCAATCTTCTTTTCTTACTTTACTTCTTCACTGTTTAAAAACTTATTACTTCTAAAAGCATACTAATAAAAACTGAAATTCTATCTTCTTTTCTTACTTTACTTACACACTTTTCCTTATAATTATTACTTCTCAAAGCATACTACTTTAAACTTTTATTCAATCTTCTTTTCTTACTTTACTTCTTCACTGTTCTAAATACTTAATAATTCTCAAAGCATACTACTTAAAACTAAAATTCTATCTTCTTCACTTACTTTACTTAAACACTTTTAAAAATAATTATTACTTCTAAAAGCATACTACTTAAAACTGAAATTCTATCTTCTTTTCATACTTTACTTACACACTTTTCCAAATAATTATTACTTCTCAAAGCATACTACTTTAAACTTTTATTTAATCTTCTTTTCTTACTTTACTTCTTCACTGTTCTAAATACTTAATAATTCTCAAAGCATACTACTTAAAACTGAAATTCTATCTTCTTCTCTTACTTTACTTCCTCACTTTTCAAATACTTATTACTTCTCAAAGCATACTACTTAAAACTGAAATTCAATCTTCTTTTCTTACTTTACTTCTTCACTGTTTAAAAACTTATTACTTCTAAAAGCATACTAATAAAAACTGAAATTCTATCTTCTTTTCTTACTTTACTTAAACACTTTTAAAAATAATTATTACTTCTAAAAGCATACTACTTAAAACTGAAATTCTATCTTCTTTTCATACTTTAATTACACACTTTTCCAAATAATTATTACTTCTCAAAGCATACTACTTAAAACTGAAATTCTATCTTCTTTTCATACTTTACTTACACACTTTTCCAAATAATTATTACTTCTCAAAGCATACTACTTTAAACTTTTATTCAATCTTCTTTTCTTACTTTACTTCTTCACTGTTCTAAATACTTAATAATTCTCAAAGCATACTACTTAAAACTGAAATTCTATCTTCTTCTCTTACTTTACTTCCTCACTTTTCAAATACTTATTACTTCTCAAAGCATACTACTTAAAACTGAAATTCAATCTTCTTTTCTTACTTTACTTCTTCACTGTTTAAAAACTTATTACTTCTAAAAGCATACTAATAAAAACTGAAATTCTATCTTCTTTTCTTACTTTACTTCTTCACTTTTCCAAATACTTATTACTTCTCAAAGCATACTACTTAAAACTGAAATTCAATCTTCTTTTCTTACTTTACTTCTTCACTTTTCTAAATACTTATTACTTCTCAGAGCATACTACTTTAAACTTTTATTTAATCTTCTTTTCATACTTTACTTACACACTTTTCTAAATACTTAATAATTCTCAAAGCATACTACTTAAAACTAAAATTCAATCTTCTTTTCTTACTTTACTTCTTCATACTACTTAAAACTGAAATTCTATCTTTTTTTTTTACTTTACTTCTTCACTTTTCCAAATACTTATTTCTAAAAGCATACTACTTAAAACTGAAATTCTATCTTCTTTTCATACTTTACTTACACACTTTTCTAAATACTTATTACTTCTAAAAGCATACTACTTAAAACTAAAATTCTATCTTCTTCACTTACTTTACTTAAACACTTTTAAAAATAATTATTACTTCTAAAAGCATACTAATTAAAACTGAAATTCTATCTTCTTTTCTTACTTTACTTACACACTTTTCCTTATAATTATTACTTCTCAAAGCATACTACTTTAAACTTTTATTCAATCTTCTTTTCTTACTTTACTTCTTCACTGTTCTAAATACTTAATAATTCTCAAAGCATACTACTTAAAACTAAAATTCTATCTTCTTCACTTACTTTACTTAAACACTTTTAAAAATAATTATTACTTCTAAAAGCATACTACTTAAAACTGAAATTCTATCTTCTTTTCATACTTTACTTACACACTTTTCCAAATAATTATTACTTCTCAAAGCATACTACTTTAAACTTTTATTTAATCTTCTTTTCTTACTTTACTTCTTCACTGTTCTAAATACTTAATAATTCTCAAAGCATACTACTTAAAACTGAAATTCTATCTTCTTCTCTTACTTTACTTCCTCACTTTTCAAATACTTATTACTTCTCAAAGCATACTACTTAAAACTGAAATTCTATCTTCTTTTCTTACTTTACTTCTTCACTGTTTAAAAACTTATTACTTCTAAAAGCATACTAATAAAAACTGAAATTCTATCTTCTTTTCTTACTTTACTTAAACACTTTTAAAAATAATTATTACTTCTAAAAGCATACTACTTAAAACTGAAATTCTATCTTCTTTTCATACTTTACTTACACACTTTTCCAAATAATTATTACTTCTCAAAGCATACTACTTTAAACTTTTATTCAATCTTCTTTTCTTACTTTACTTCTTCACTGTTCTAAATACTTAATAATTCTCAAAGCATACTACTTAAAACTGAAATTCTATCTTCTTCTCTTACTTTACTTCCTCACTTTTCAAATACTTATTACTTCTCAAAGCATACTACTTAAAACTGAAATTCAATCTTCTTTTCTTACTTTACTTCTTCACTGTTTAAAAACTTATTACTTCTAAAAGCATACTAATAAAAACTGAAATTCTATCTTCTTTTCTTACTTTACTTCTTCACTTTTCCAAATACTTATTACTTCTCAAAGCATACTACTTAAAACTGAAATTCAATCTTCTTTTCTTACTTTACTTCTTCACTTTTCTAAATACTTATTACTTCTCAGAGCATACTACTTTAAACTTTTATTTAATCTTCTTTTCATACTTTACTTACACACTTTTCTAAATACTTAATAATTCTCAAAGCATACTACTTAAAACTGAAATTCAATCTTCTTTTCTTACTTTACTTCTTCATACTACTTAAAACTGAAATTCTATCTTTTTTTTTTACTTTACTTCTTCACTTTTCCAAATACTTATTTCTAAAAGCATACTACTTAAAACTGAAATTCTATCTTCTTTTCATACTTTACTTACACACTTTTCTAAATACTTATTACTTCTAAAAGCATACTACTTAAAACTAAAATTCTATCTTCTTCACTTACTTTACTTAAACACTTTTAAAAATAATTATTACTTCTAAAAGCATACTAATTAAAACTGAAATTCTATCTTCTTTTCTTACTTTACTTACACACTTTTCCTTATAATTATTACTTCTCAAAGCATACTACTTTAAACTTTTATTCAATCTTCTTTTCTTACTTTACTTCTTCACTGTTCTAAATACTTAATAATTCTCAAAGCATACTACTTAAAACTAAAATTCTATCTTCTTCACTTACTTTACTTAAACACTTTTAAAAATAATTATTACTTCTAAAAGCATACTACTTAAAACTGAAATTCTATCTTCTTTTCATACTTTACTTACACACTTTTCCAAATAATTATTACTTCTCAAAGCATACTACTTTAAACTTTTATTTAATCTTCTTTTCTTACTTTACTTCTTCACTGTTCTAAATACTTAATAATTCTCAAAGCATACTACTTAAAACTGAAATTCTATCTTCTTCTCTTACTTTACTTCCTCACTTTTCAAATACTTATTACTTCTCAAAGCATACTACTTAAAACTGAAATTCAATCTTCTTTTCTTACTTTACTTCTTCACTGTTTAAAAACTTATTACTTCTAAAAGCATACTAATAAAAACTGAAATTCTATCTTCTTTTCTTACTTTACTTAAACACTTTTAAAAATAATTATTACTTCTAAAAGCATACTAATAAAAACTGAAATTCTATCTTCTTTTCATACTTTACTTCTTCATTTTTCCAAATACTTATTACTTTTAAAAACATACTACTTAAAACTGAAATTCTATCTTCTTTTCTTACTTTAATTCTTCATTTTTTAAATACTTATTACTTCTAAAAACCTACTACTTTAAACTTCTATTCAATCTTCTTTTCATACTTTACTTACACACTTTTCTTAATAATTATTATTTTAAAAGCATACTAATTAAAACTGAAATTCTATCTTCTTTTCTTACTTTACTTCTTCACTTTTCTAAATACTTAATAATTCTCAAAGCATACTACTTTAAACTTTTATTCTATCTTCTTCTCTTACTTTACTTCTTCACTTTTCTAAATACTTATTTCTAAAAGCATACTACTTAAAAATGAAATTCTATCTTTTTTTCATACTTTACTTCTTCACTGTTTAAAAACTTATTACTTCTAAAAGCATAATACTTAAAACTGAAATTCTATCTTCTTTTCTTACTTTACTTCTTCATTTTTCTAAATACTTATTTCTAAAAGCATACTACTTAAAACTGAAATTCTATCTTCTTTTCTTACTTTACTTCTTCACTTTTCTAAATACTTAATAATTCTCAAAGCATACTACTTAAAACTGAAATTCTATCTTCTTTTCTTACTTTACTTAAACACTTTTCCAAATACTTATTACTTCTCAAAGCATACTACTTAAAACTGAAATTCCATCTTCTTTTCATACTTTACTTCTTCACTTTTCTAAATACTTATTACTTCTAAAAGCATACTATTTAAATCTGAAATCCAATCTTCTTTTCTTACTTTACTTCTTCACTTTTCTAAATACTTATTACTTCTAAAAGCATACTACTTAAAACTGAAATTCAATCTTCTTTTCTTACTTTACTTAAACACTTTTCCAAATACTTATTTTCTAAAATCATAAAACTTAAAACTGAAATTCAATCTTCTTTTCTTACTTTACTTCTTCACTTTTCTAAATACTATATAATTCTCAAAGCATACTACTTAAAACTAAAATTCTATCTTCTTCTCTTACTTTACTTCTTCATTTTTCCAAATACTTATTTCTAAAAGCATACTACTTAAAACTAAAATTCAATCTTCTTTTCTTACTTTACTTCTTCACTGTTTAAAAACTTATTACTTCTAAAAGCATACTACTTAAAACTAAAATTCTATCTTCTTCACTTACTTTACTTAAGCACTTTTAAAAATAATTATTACTTCTAAAAGCATACTAATTAAAACTGAAATTCTATCTTCTTTTCTTACTTTACTTACACACTTTTCTAAATACTTATTACTTCTCAGAGCATACTACTTTAAACTTTTATTTAATCTTCTTTTCATACTTTACTTCCTCACTTTTCAAATACTTATTACTTCTAAAAGCATACTACTTAAAACTAAAATTCTATCTTCTTCACTTACTTTACTTAAACACTTTTAAAAATAATTATTACTTCTAAAAGCATACTACTTAAAACTGAAATTCTATCTTCTTTTCATACTTTACTTACACACTTTTCCAAATAATTATTACTTCTCAAAGCATACTACTTTAAACTTTTATTCTATCTTCTTTTCTTACTTTACTTCTTCACTGTTCTAAAAACTTATTACTTCTAAAAGCATACTACTTAAAACTAAAATTCTATCTTCTTCACTTACTTTACTTAAGCACTTTTAAAAATACTTATTACTTCTAAAAGCATACTAATTAAAACTGAAATTCTATCTTCTTTTCTTACTTTACTTACACACTTTTCTAAATACTTATTACTTCTCAGAGCATACTACTTTAAACTTTTATTTAATCTTCTTTTCATACTTTACTTCCTCACTTTTCAAATACTTATTACTTCTAAAAGCATACTACTTAAAACTAAAATTCTATCTTCTTCACTTACTTTACTTAAACACTTTTAAAAATAATTATTACTTCTAAAAGCATACTAATTAAAACTGAAATTCCATCTTCTTTTCATACTTTACTTACACACTTTTCTAAATAATTATTATTTCTAAAAGCATACTAATTAAAACTTTTATTCAATCTTCTTTTCTTACTTTACTTCTTCACTGTTCTAAATACTTAATAATTCTCAAAGCATACTACTTAAAACTAAAATTCTATCTTCTTCACTTACTTTACTTAAACACTTTTAAAAATACTTATTACTTCTCAAAGCATACTACTTAAAACTGAAATTCTATCTTCTTTTCATACTTTACTTACACACTTTTCCAAATACTTATTACTTCTAAAAGCATACTACTTAAAACTAAAATTCTATCTTCTTCACTTACTTTACTTAAACACTTTTAAAAATAGATATTACTTCTAAAAGCATACTAATTAAAACTGAAATTCTATCTTCTTTTCTTACTTTACTTACACACTTTTCCTTATAATTATTACTTCTCAAAGCATACTACTTTAAACTTTTATTCAATCTTCTTTTCTTACTTTACTTCTTCACTGTTCTAAATACTTAATAATTCTCAAAGCATACTACTTAAAACTAAAATTCTATCTTCTTCACTTACTTTACTTAAACACTTTTAAAAATAATTATTACTTCTAAAAGCATACTACTTAAAACTGAAATTCTATCTTCTTTTCATACTTTACTTACACACTTTTCCAAATAATTATTACTTCTCAAAGCATACTACTTTAAACTTTTATTCAATCTTCTTTTCTTACTTTACTTCTTCACTGTTCTAAATACTTAATAATTCTCAAAGCATACTACTTAAAACTGAAATTCTATCTTCTTCTCTTACTTTACTTCCTCACTTTTCAAATACTTATTACTTCTCAAAGCATACTACTTAAAACTGAAATTCAATCTTCTTTTCTTACTTTACTTCTTCACTGTTTAAAAACTTATTACTTCTAAAAGCATACTAATAAAAACTGAAATTCTATCTTCTTTTCTTACTTTACTTACACACTTTTCCAAATAATTATTACTTCTCAAAGCATACTAATTAAAACTGAAATTCAATCTTCTTTTCTTACTTTACTTCTTCACTTTTCTAAATACTTATTACTTCTCAGAGCATACTACTTTAAACTTTTATTTAATCTTCTTTTCATACTTTACTTACACACTTTTCTAAATACTATATAATTCTCAAAGCATACTACTTAAAAATGAAATTCAATCTTCTTTTCTTACTTTACTTCTTCATACTACTTAAAACTGAAATTCTATCTTCTTTTCTTACTTTACTTACACACTTTTCCTTATAATTATTACTTCTCAAAGCATACTACTTTAAACTTTTATTCAATCTTCTTTTCTTACTTTACTTCTTCACTGTTCTAAATACTTAATAATTCTCAAAGCATACTACTTAAAACTAAAATTCTATCTTCTTCACTTACTTTACTTAAACACTTTTAAAAATAATTATTACTTCTAAAAGCATACTACTTAAAACTGAAATTCTATCTTCTTTTCATACTTTACTTACACACTTTTCCAAATAATTATTACTTCTCAAAGCATACTACTTTAAACTTTTATTCAATCTTCTTTTCTTACTTTACTTCTTCACTGTTCTAAATACTTAATAATTCTCAAAGCATACTACTTAAAACTGAAATTCTATCTTCTTCTCTTACTTTACTTCCTCACTTTTCAAATACTTATTACTTCTAAAAGCATACTACTTAAAACTGAAATTCTATCTTCTTTTCATACTTTACTTACACACTTTTCCAAATAATTATTACTTCTCAAAGCATACTACTTTAAACTTTTATTCAATCTTCTTTTCTTACTTTACTTCTTCACTGTTCTAAATACTTAATAATTCTCAAAGCATACTACTTAAAACTGAAATTCTATCTTCTTCTCTTACTTTACTTCCTCACTTTTCAAATACTTATTACTTCTCAAAGCATACTACTTAAAACTGAAATTCAATCTTCTTTTCTTACTTTACTTCTTCACTGTTTAAAAACTTATTACTTCTAAAAGCATACTAATAAAAACTGAAATTCTATCTTCTTTTCTTACTTTACTTACACACTTTTCCAAATAATTATTACTTCTCAAAGCATACTAATTAAAACTGAAATTCTATCTTCTTCTCTTACTTTACTTCTTCACTTTTCCAAATACTTATTACTTCTCACTTCTTCACTTTTCTTTTCAAATACTTATTACTTCTCAAAGCATACTACTTAAAACTGAAATTCTATCTTCTTTTCATACTTTACTTACACACTTTTCTAAATACTTATTACTTCTAAAAGCATACTACTTAAAACTAAAATTCTATCTTCTTCACTTACTTTACTTAAACACTTTTAAAAATAATTATTACTTCTAAAAGCATACTAATTAAAACTGAAATTCTATCTTCTTTTCTTACTTTACTTACACACTTTTCCTTATAATTATTACTTCTCAAAGCATACTACTTTAAACTTTTATTCAATCTTCTTTTCTTACTTTACTTCTTCACTGTTCTAAATACTTAATAATTCTCAAAGCATACTACTTAAAACTAAAATTCTATCTTCTTCACTTACTTTACTTAAACACTTTTAAAAATAATTATTACTTCTAAAAGCATACTACTTAAAACTGAAATTCTATCTTCTTTTCATACTTTACTTACACACTTTTCCAAATAATTATTACTTCTCAAAGCATACTACTTTAAACTTTTATTCAATCTTCTTTTCTTACTTTACTTCTTCACTGTTCTAAATACTTAATAATTCTCAAAGCATACTACTTAAAACTGAAATTCTATCTTCTTCTCTTACTTTACTTCCTCACTTTTCAAATACTTATTACTTCTAAAAGCATACTACTTAAAACTGAAATTCAATCTTCTTTTCTTACTTTACTTCTTCACTGTTTAAAAACTTATTACTTCTAAAAGCATACTAATTAAAACTGAAATTCTATCTTCTTTTCTTACTTTACTTACACACTTTTCCAAATAATTATTACTTCTCAAAGCATACTACTTAAAACTGAAATTTTATCTTCTTCTCTTACTTTACTTCTTCATTTTTCCAAATACTTATTTCTAAAAGCATACTACTTAAAACTGAAATTCTATCTTCTTTTCTTACTTTAATTCTTCATTTTTTAAATACTTATTACTTCTAAAAACATACTACTTTAAACTTCTATTCTATCTTCTTTTCTTACTTTACTTACACACTTTTCATAATAATTATTATTTTAAAAGCATACTAATTAAAACTGAAATTCAATCTTCTTTTCTTACTTTACTTCTTCACTTTTCTAAATACTTAATAATTCTCAAAGCATACTACTTAAAACTGAAATTCTATCTTCTTCTCTTACTTTACTTCCTCACTTTTCAAATACTTATTACTTCTCAAAGCATACTACTTAAAACTGAAATTCAATCTTCTTTTCTTACTTTACTTCTTCACTGTTTAAAAACTTATTACTTCTAAAAGCATACTAATAAAAACTGAAATTCTATCTTCTTTTCTTACTTTACTTACACACTTTTCCAAATAATTATTACTTCTCAAAGCATACTAATTAAAACTGAAATTCAATCTTCTTTTCTTACTTTACTTCTTCATTTTTCCAAATACTTATTTCTAAAAGCATACTACTTAAAACTGAAATTCTATCTTCTTTTCTTACTTTAATTCTTCATTTTTTAAATACTTATTACTTCTAAAAACATACTACTTTAAACTTCTATTCAATCTTCTTTTCATACTTTACTTACACACTTTTCTTAATAATTATTATTTTAAAAGCATACTAATTAAAACTGAAATTCAATCTTCTTTTCTTACTTTACTTCTTCACTTTTCTAAATACTTATTACTTCTAAAAACATACTACTTCAAACTGATATTCTATCTTCTTTTCTTACTTTAATTCTTCATTTTTAAAAATACTTATTATTTCTAAAAGCATACTACTTTAAACTTTTATTCAATCTTCTTTTCTTACTTTACTTCTTCACTGTTCTAAATACTTAATACTCTAAAAGCATACTACTTAAAAATGAAATTCTATCTTTTTTTCATACTTTACTTCTTCACTGTTTAAAAACTTATTACTTCTAAAAGCATAATACTTAAAACTGAAATTCTATCTTCTTTTCTTACTTTACTTCTTCATTTTTCTAAATACTTATTTCTAAAAGCATACTACTTAAAACTGAAATTCTATCTTCTTTTCTTACTTTACTTAAACACTTTTCCAAATACTTATTACTTCTAAAAGCATACTACTTAAAACTGAAATTCCATCTTCTTTACATACTTTACTTCTTCACTTTTCTAAATACTTATTACTTCTAAAAGCATACTATTTAAATCTGAAATCCAATCTTCTTTTCTTACTTTACTTCTTCACTTTTCTAAATACTTATTACTTCTAAAAGCATACTACTTAAAACTGAAATTCAATCTTCTTTTCTTACTTTACTTAAACACTTTTCCAAATACTTATTTTCTAAAATCATAAAACTTAAAACTGAAATTCAATCTTCTTTTCTTACTTTACTTCTTCACTTTTCTAAATACTATATAATTCTCAAAGCATACTACTTAAAACTAAAATTCTATCTTCTTCTCTTACTTTACTTCTTCATTTTTCCAAATACTTATTTCTAAAAGCATACTACTTAAAACTAAAATTCAATCTTCTTTTCTTACTTTACTTCTTCATACTACTTAAAACTGAAATTCTATCTTCTTTTCTTACTTTACTTACACACTTTTCCTTATAATTATTACTTCTCAAAGCATACTACTTTAAACTTTTATTCAATCTTCTTTTCTTACTTTACTTCTTCACTGTTCTAAATACTTAATAATTCTCAAAGCATACTACTTAAAACTAAAATTCTATCTTCTTCACTTACTTTACTTAAACACTTTTAAAAATAATTATTACTTCTAAAAGCATACTACTTAAAACTGAAATTCTATCTTCTTTTCATACTTTACTTACACACTTTTCCAAATAATTATTACTTCTCAAAGCATACTACTTTAAACTTTTATTCAATCTTCTTTTCTTACTTTACTTCTTCACTGTTCTAAATACTTAATAATTCTCAAAGCATACTACTTAAAACTGAAATTCTATCTTCTTCTCTTACTTTACTTCCTCACTTTTCAAATACTTATTACTTCTAAAAGCATACTACTTAAAACTGAAATTCTATCTTCTTTTCATACTTTACTTACACACTTTTCCAAATAATTATTACTTCTCAAAGCATACTACTTTAAACTTTTATTCAATCTTCTTTTCTTACTTTACTTCTTCACTGTTCTAAATACTTAATAATTCTCAAAGCATACTACTTAAAACTGAAATTCTATCTTCTTCTCTTACTTTACTTCCTCACTTTTCAAATACTTATTACTTCTCAAAGCATACTACTTAAAACTGAAATTCAATCTTCTTTTCTTACTTTACTTCTTCACTGTTTAAAAACTTATTACTTCTAAAAGCATACTAATAAAAACTGAAATTCTATCTTCTTTTCTTACTTTACTTACACACTTTTCCAAATAATTATTACTTCTCAAAGCATACTAATTAAAACTGAAATTCTATCTTCTTCTCTTACTTTACTTCTTCACTTTTCCAAATACTTATTACTTCTCAAAGCATACTACTTAAAACTGAAATTCTATCTTCTTTTCATACTTTACTTACACACTTTTCTAAATACTTATTACTTCTAAAAGCATACTACTTAAAACTAAAATTCTATCTTCTTCACTTACTTTACTTAAACACTTTTAAAAATAATTATTACTTCTAAAAGCATACTAATTAAAACTGAAATTCTATCTTCTTTTCTTACTTTACTTACACACTTTTCCTTATAATTATTACTTCTCAAAGCATACTACTTTAAACTTTTATTCAATCTTCTTTTCTTACTTTACTTCTTCACTGTTCTAAATACTTAATAATTCTCAAAGCATACTACTTAAAACTAAAATTCTATCTTCTTCACTTACTTTACTTAAACACTTTTAAAAATAATTATTACTTCTAAAAGCATACTACTTAAAACTGAAATTCTATCTTCTTTTCATACTTTACTTACACACTTTTCCAAATAATTATTACTTCTCAAAGCATACTACTTTAAACTTTTATTCAATCTTCTTTTCTTACTTTACTTCTTCACTGTTCTAAATACTTAATAATTCTCAAAGCATACTACTTAAAACTGAAATTCTATCTTCTTCTCTTACTTTACTTCCTCACTTTTCAAATACTTATTACTTCTAAAAGCATACTACTTAAAACTGAAATTCAATCTTCTTTTCTTACTTTACTTCTTCACTGTTTAAAAACTTATTACTTCTAAAAGCATACTAATTAAAACTGAAATTCTATCTTCTTTTCTTACTTTACTTACACACTTTTCCAAATAATTATTACTTCTCAAAGCATACTACTTAAAACTGAAATTTTATCTTCTTCTCTTACTTTACTTCTTCATTTTTCCAAATACTTATTTCTAAAAGCATACTACTTAAAACTGAAATTCTATCTTCTTTTCTTACTTTAATTCTTCATTTTTTAAATACTTATTACTTCTAAAAACATACTACTTTAAACTTCTATTCTATCTTCTTTTCTTACTTTACTTACACACTTTTCATAATAATTATTATTTTAAAAGCATACTAATTAAAACTGAAATTCAATCTTCTTTTCTTACTTTACTTCTTCACTTTTCTAAATACTTAATAATTCTCAAAGCATACTACTTAAAACTGAAATTCTATCTTCTTCTCTTACTTTACTTCCTCACTTTTCAAATACTTATTACTTCTCAAAGCATACTACTTAAAACTGAAATTCAATCTTCTTTTCTTACTTTACTTCTTCACTGTTTAAAAACTTATTACTTCTAAAAGCATACTAATAAAAACTGAAATTCTATCTTCTTTTCTTACTTTACTTACACACTTTTCCAAATAATTATTACTTCTCAAAGCATACTAATTAAAACTGAAATTCAATCTTCTTTTCTTACTTTACTTCTTCATTTTTCCAAATACTTATTTCTAAAAGCATACTACTTAAAACTGAAATTCTATCTTCTTTTCTTACTTTAATTCTTCATTTTTTAAATACTTATTACTTCTAAAAACATACTACTTTAAACTTCTATTCAATCTTCTTTTCATACTTTACTTACACACTTTTCTTAATAATTATTATTTTAAAAGCATACTAATTAAAACTGAAATTCAATCTTCTTTTCTTACTTTACTTCTTCACTTTTCTAAATACTTATTACTTCTAAAAACATACTACTTCAAACTGATATTCTATCTTCTTTTCTTACTTTAATTCTTCATTTTTAAAAATACTTATTATTTCTAAAAGCATACTACTTTAAACTTTTATTCAATCTTCTTTTCTTACTTTACTTCTTCACTGTTCTAAATACTTAATACTCTAAAAGCATACTACTTAAAAATGAAATTCTATCTTTTTTTCATACTTTACTTCTTCACTGTTTAAAAACTTATTACTTCTAAAAGCATAATACTTAAAACTGAAATTCTATCTTCTTTTCTTACTTTACTTCTTCATTTTTCTAAATACTTATTTCTAAAAGCATACTACTTAAAACTGAAATTCTATCTTCTTTTCTTACTTTACTTAAACACTTTTCCAAATACTTATTACTTCTAAAAGCATACTACTTAAAACTGAAATTCCATCTTCTTTACATACTTTACTTCTTCACTTTTCTAAATACTTATTACTTCTAAAAGCATACTATTTAAATCTGAAATCCAATCTTCTTTTCTTACTTTACTTCTTCACTTTTCTAAATACTTATTACTTCTAAAAGCATACTACTTAAAACTGAAATTCAATCTTCTTTTCTTACTTTACTTAAACACTTTTCCAAATACTTATTTTCTAAAATCATAAAACTTAAAACTGAAATTCAATCTTCTTTTCTTACTTTACTTCTTCACTGTTTAAAAACTTATTACTTCTAAAAGCATACTACTTAAAACTAAAATTCTATCTTCTTCACTTACTTTACTTAAGCACTTTTAAAAATAATTATTACTTCTAAAAGCATACTAATTAAAACTGAAATTCTATCTTCTTTTCTTACTTTACTTACACACTTTTCCAAATAATTATTACTTCTCAAAGCATACTACTTAAAACTGAAATTTTATCTTCTTCTCTTACTTTACTTCTTCATTTTTCCAAATACTTATTATTTCTAAAAGCATACTACTTAAAACTGAAATTCTATCTTCTTTTCTTACTTTAATTCTTCATTTTTTAAATACTTATTACTTCTAAAAACATACTACTTTAAACTTCTATTCAATCTTCTTTTCATACTTTACTTACACACTTTTCTTAATAATTATTATTTTAAAAGCATACTAATTAAAACTGAAATTCAATCTTCTTTTCTTACTTTACTTCTTCACTTTTCTAAATACTTATTACTTCTAAAAACATACTACTTCAAACTGATATTCTATCTTCTTTTCTTACTTTACTTCTTCACTTTTCAAATACTTATTTCTAAAAGCATACTACTTCAAACTGATATTCTATCTTCTTCTCTTACTTTACTTCTTCACTTTTCTAAATACTTATTTCTAAAAGCATACTACTTAAAAATGAAATTCTATCTTTTTTTCATACTTTACTTCTTCACTGTTTAAAAACTTATTACTTCTAAAAGCATAATACTTAAAACTGAAATTCTATCTTCTTTTCTTACTTTACTTCTTCATTTTTCTAAATACTTATTTCTAAAAGCATACTACTTAAAACTGAAATTCTATCTTCTTTTCATACTTTACTTCTTCACTTTTCTAAATACTTAATAATTCTCAAAGCATACTACTTAAAACTGAAATTCTATCTTCTTTTCTTACTTTACTTAAACACTTTTCCAAATACTTATTACTTCTAAAAGCATACTACTTAAAACTGAAATTCCATCTTCTTTTCATACTTTACTTCTTCACTTTTCTAAATACTTATTACTTCTAAAAGCATACTATTTAAATCTGAAATCCAATCTTCTTTTCTTACTTTACTTCTTCACTTTTCTAAATACTTATTACTTCTAAAAGCATACTACTTAAAACTGAAATTCAATCTTCTTTTCTTACTTTACTTAAACACTTTTCCAAATACTTATTTTCTAAAATCATAAAACTTAAAACTGAAATTCAATCTTCTTTTCTTACTTTACTTCTTCACTTTTCTAAATACTATATAATTCTCAAAGCATACTACTTAAAACTAAAATTCTATCTTCTTCTCTTACTTTACTTCTTCATTTTTCCAAATACTTATTTCTAAAAGCATACTACTTAAAACTGAAATTCAATCTTCTTTTCTTACTTTACTTCTTCACTGTTTAAAAACTTATTACTTCTAAAAGCATACTACTTAAAACTAAAATTCTATCTTCTTCACTTACTTTACTTAAGCACTTTTAAAAATAATTATTACTTCTAAAAGCATACTAATTAAAACTGAAATTCTATCTTCTTTTCTTACTTTACTTACACACTTTTCCAAATAATTATTACTTCTCAAAGCATACTACTTAAAACTGAAATTTTATCTTCTTCTCTTACTTTACTTCTTCATTTTTCCAAATACTTATTATTTCTAAAAGCATACTACTTAAAACTGAAATTCTATCTTCTTTTCTTACTTTAATTCTTCATTTTTTAAATACTTATTACTTCTAAAAACATACTACTTTAAACTTCTATTCAATCTTCTTTTCATACTTTACTTACACACTTTTCTTAATAATTATTATTTTAAAAGCATACTAATTAAAACTGAAATTCAATCTTCTTTTCTTACTTTACTTCTTCACTTTTCTAAATACTTATTACTTCTAAAAACATACTACTTCAAACTGATATTCTATCTTCTTTTCTTACTTTACTTCTTCACTTTTCAAATACTTATTTCTAAAAGCATACTACTTCAAACTGATATTCTATCTTCTTCTCTTACTTTACTTCTTCACTTTTCTAAATACTTATTTCTAAAAGCATACTACTTAAAAATGAAATTCTATCTTTTTTTCATACTTTACTTCTTCACTGTTTAAAAACTTATTACTTCTAAAAGCATAATACTTAAAACTGAAATTCAATCTATTTTCTTACTTTACTTCTTCACTTTTCTAAATAATTAAAAATTCTCAAAGCATACTAATTAAAACTGAAATTCTATCTTCTTTTCTTACTTTACTTACACACTTTTCTAAATACTTATTACTTCTAAAAGCATACTACTTCAAACTGATATTCAATCTTCTTTTCTTACTTTACTTAAACACTTTTCCAAATACTTATTATTTCTAAAAGCATAAAACTTAAAACTGAAATTCTATCTTCTTTTCTTACTTTACTTACACACTTTTCATAATACTTATTACTTCTCAAAGCATACTACTTCAAACTGATATTCTATCTTCTTTTCTTACTTTACTTACACACTTTTCATAATAATTATTATTTCTAAAAGCATACCACTTAAAACTAAAATTCTATCTTCTTTTCTTACTTTACTTACACACTTTTTTAAATACTTATTACTTCTCAAAGATACTACTTAAAAATGAAATTCTATCTTTTTTTCATACTTTACTTACACACTTTTCATAATACTTATTACTTCTAAAAGCATAATACTTAAAACTGAAATTCTATCTACTTTTCTTACTTTACTTCTTCATTTTTCTAAATACTTATTACTTCTAAAAGCATACTACTTAAAACTGAAATTCTATCTTCTTTTCTTACTTTACTTACACACTTTTCATAATAATTATTATTTCTAAAAGCATACCACTTAAAACTAAAATTCTATCTATTTTCTTACTTTACTTCTTCACTTTTCTAAATACTTATTTCTCAAAGCATACTACTTAAAACTAAAATTCTATCTTCTTTTCTTACTTTACTTAAACACTTTTCCAAATACTTATTACTTCTAAAAGCATACTATTTAAATCTGAAATTCTATCTTCTTTTCTTACTTTAATTCTTCATTTTTTAAATACTTATTACTTCTAAAAACATACTACTTTAAACTTTTATTCAATCTTCTTTTCATACTTTACTTACACACTTTTCATAATACATAATACTCTAAATGCATACTACTTAAAACTGAAATTCTATCTTTTTTTTTTACTTTACTTCTTCACTTTTCCAAATACTTATTACTTCTCAAAGCATACTACTTAAAACTGAAATTCTATCTTCTTTTCATACTTTACTTACACATTTTTCTAAATACTTATTTCTAAAAGCATACTACTTAAAACTAAAATTCTATCTTCTTCACTTACTTTACTTAAACACTTTTAATAATAATTATTACTTCTAAAAGCATACTAATTAAAACTGAAATTCTATCTTCTTTTCTTACTTTACTTACACACTTTTCCTTATAATTATTACTTCTCAAAGCATGCTACTTAAAACTGAAATTTTATCTTCTTCACTTTTCATAATAATTATTATTTCTAAAAGCATACTACTTAAAACTGAAATTCTATCTTCTTTTCATACTTTACTTCTTCACTTTTAAAAATACTTAATAATTCTCAAAGCATAAAACTTAAAACTGAAATCTATCTTCTTTTCTTACTTTACTTAAACACTTTTCATAATACATAATACTCTAAATGCATACTACTTAAAACAGAAATTCAATCTTCTTTTCTTACTTTACTTCTTCACTTTTCCAAATACTTATTACTTCTCAAAGCATACTACTTCAAACTGATATTCTATCTTCTTTTCTTACTTTACTTCTTCACTTTTCCAAATAATTATTACTTCTAAAAGCATACTACTTCAAACTGATATTCTATCTTCTTCTCTTACTTTACTTAAACACTTTTCCAAATACTTATTACTTCTCAAAGCATACTACTTAAAACTAAAATTCAATCTTCTTTTCTTACTTTACTTCTTCACTTTTTTAAATACTTATTATTTCTAAAAGCATACTACTTAAAACTGAAATTCAATCTTCTTTTCTTACTTTACTTCTTCACTGTTTAAAAACTTATTACTTCTAAAAGCATACTACTTAAAACTGAAATTCTATCTTCTTTTCTTACTTTACTTACACACTTTTCATAATAATTATTATTTCTAAAAGCATACCACTTAAAACTAAAATTCTATCTATTTTCTTACTTTACTTCTTCACTTTTCTAAATACATAATACTCTAAAAGCATACTACTTAAAACTAAAATTCAATCTATTTTATTACTTTACTTAAACACTTTTCAAATACTTATTTCTAAAAGCATACTACTTCAAACTGATATTCTATCTTCTTTTCTTACTTTAATAATTCATTTTTCCAAATACTTGTTTCTTAAAGCATACTACTTAAAACTGAAATTCTATCTTCTTTTCTTACTTTACTTCTTCACTTTTCCAAATACTTATTACTTTTAAAAACATACTACTTAAAACTAAAATTCAATCTTCTTTTCATACTTTACTTACGCACTTTTCTTAATACATAATACTTCTCTTAAAACTGAAATTCTATCTTCTTTTCTTACTTTACTTCTTCACTTTTCCAAATAATTATTACTTCTAAAAGCATACTATTTAAATCTGAAATTCTATCTTCTTTTCTTACTTTAATTCTTCATTTTTAAAAATACTTATTATTTCTAAAAGCATACTACTTTAAACTTTTATTCAATCTTCTTTTCTTACTTTACTTCTTCACTGTTCTAAATACTTAATACTCTAAAAGCATACTACTTAAAACTAAAATTCAATCTTTTTTTCTTACTTTAATTCTTCATTTTTTAAATACTTATTATTTCTAAAAGCATACTACTTAAAACTGAAATTCTATCTTCTTTTCTTACTTTACTTCTTCACTTTTCTAAATACTTAATAATTCTTAAAGCATACTACTTAAAACTGAAATTCTATCTTCTTTTCTTACTTTACTTAAACACTTTTCCAAATAATTATTACTTCTCAAAACATACTCCTTAAAACTAAAATTCAATCTATTTTCTTACTTTACTTCTTCACTTTTCTAAATACTATATAATTCTCAAAGCATACTACTTAAAACTAAAATTCTATCTTCTTCTCTTACTTTACTTCTTCATTTTTCCAAATACTTATTTCTAAAAGCATACTACTTAAAACTAAAATTCAATCTTCTTTTCTTACTTTAATTCTTCATTTTTTAAATACTTATTACTTCTAAAAACATACTACTTTAAACTTTTATTCAATCTTCTTTTCATATTTTACTTACACACTTTTCATAATACATAATACTCTAAATGCATACTACTTAAAACTGAAATTCAATCTTCTTTTCTTACTTTACTTCTTCACTTTTCTAAATACTTAATAATTCTCAAAGCATACTACTTAAAACTGAAATTCTATCTTCTTTTTTTACTTTACTTACACACTTTTCATAATAATTATTATTTCTAAAAGCATACCACTTAAAACTAAAATTCTATCTATTTTCTTACTTTACTTCTTCACTTTTCTAAATACATAATACTCTAAAAGCATACTACTTAAAACTAAAATTCAATCTATTTTATTACTTTACTTAAACACTTTTCAAATACTTATTTCTAAAAGCATACTACTTCAAACTGATATTCTATCTTCTTTTCTTACTTTAATAATTCATTTTTCCAAATACTTATTTCTTAAAGCATACTACTTAAAACTGAAATTCTATCTTCTTTTCTTACTTTACTTCTTCACTTTTCCAAATACTTATTACTTTTAAAAACATACTACTTAAAACTAAAATTCAATCTTCTTTTCATACTTTACTTACGCACTTTTCTTAATACATAATACTTCTCTTAAAACTGAAATTCTATCTTCTTTTCTTACTTTACTTCTTCACTTTTCCAAATAATTATTACTTCTAAAAGCATACTATTTAAATCTGAAATTCTATCTTCTTTTCTTACTTTAATTCTTCATTTTTAAAAATACTTATTATTTCTAAAAGCATACTACTTTAAACTTTTATTCAATCTTCTTTTCTTACTTTACTTCTTCACTGTTCTAAATACTTAATACTCTAAAAGCATACTACTTAAAACTAAAATTCAATCTTTTTTTCTTACTTTAATTCTTCATTTTTTAAATACTTATTATTTCTAAAAGCATACTACTTAAAACTGAAATTCTATCTTCTTTTCTTACTTTACTTCTTCACTTTTCTAAATACTTAATAATTCTTAAAGCATACTACTTAAAACTGAAATTCTATCTTCTTTTCTTACTTTACTTAAACACTTTTCCAAATAATTATTACTTCTCAAAACATACTCCTTAAAACTAAAATTCAATCTATTTTCTTACTTTACTTCTTCACTTTTCTAAATACTATATAATTCTCAAAGCATACTACTTAAAACTAAAATTCTATCTTCTTCTCTTACTTTACTTCTTCATTTTTCCAAATACTTATTTCTAAAAGCATACTACTTAAAACTAAAATTCAATCTTCTTTTCTTACTTTAATTCTTCATTTTTTAAATACTTATTACTTCTAAAAACATACTACTTTAAACTTTTATTCAATCTTCTTTTCATACTTTACTTACACACTTTTCATAATACATAATACTCTAAATGCATACTACTTAAAACTGAAATTCAATCTTCTTTTCTTACTTTACTTCTTCACTTTTCTAAATACTTATTACTTCTAAAAGCATACTACTTCAAACTGATATTCTATCTTCTTTTCTTACTTTACTTCTTCACTTTTCCAAATATCTATTACTTCTAAAAGCATACTACTTAAAACTGAAATTCTATCTTCTTTTCTTACTTTACTTACAAACTTTTCTAAATAATTATTATTTCTCAATGCATACTACTTAAAACTGAATCTCTTTCTTCTTTTCTTACTTTTCTTAAACACTTTTCCAAATACTTATTACTTCTAAAAACATACTACTTAAAACTAAAATTCAATCTATTTTCTTACTTTACTTATTCACTTTTCTAAATAATTATTACTTCTAAAAGCATACTACTTAAAACTGAAATTCTATCTTCTTTTCTTACTTTACTTCTTCATTTTTCCAAATACTTATTTCTTAAAGCATACTACTTAAAACTAAAATTCAATCTTCTTTTCTTACTTTAATTCTTCATTTTTTAAATACTTATTACTTCTAAAAACATACTACTTTAAACTTTTATTCAATCTTCTTTTCATACTTTACTTACACACTTTTCATAATACATAATACTCTAAATGCATACTACTTAAAACTGAAATTCAATCTTCTTTTCTTACTTTACTTCTTCACTTTTCTAAATACTTATTTCTAAAAGCATACTACTTAAAACTAAAATTCAATCTTCTTTTCTTACTTTAATTCTTCATTTTTTAAATACTTATTACTTCTAAAAACATACTACTTTAAACTTTTATTCAATCTTCTTTTCATACTTTACTTACACTCTTTTCATAATACATAATACTCTAAATGCATACTACTTAAAACTGAAATTCAATCTTCTTTTCTTACTTTACTTCTTCACTTTTCTAAATACTTATTTCTTCTCAGAGCATAAAACTTAAAACTGAAATTCTATCTTCTTTTCTTACTTTACTTAAACACTTTTCCAAATACTTATTACTTCTAAAAGCATACTACTTAAAACAGAAATTCCATCTTCTTTTCATACTTTACTTACACACTTTTCTTAATAATTATTATTTTAAAAGCATACTAATTAAAACTGAAATTCTATCTTCTTTTCTTACTTTACTTACACACTTTTCCAAATAATTATTACTTCTCAAAACATACTCCTTAAAACTGAAATTCTATCATCTTTTCATACTTTACTTCTTCACTTTTCTAAATACTTAATAATTCTCAAAGCATACTAATTAAAACTAAAATTCAATCTGCTTTCGTACTTTACTTCTTCACTTTTCTAAATACTTATTACTTCTAAAAGCATACCACTTAAAACTAAAATTCTATCTTCTTTTCTTACTTTACTTCCTCACTTTTCAAATACTTATTACTTCTCAAAGCATACTACATAAAACTGAAATTCAATCTTCTTTTCTTACTTTACTTCTTCACTTTTCTAAATACTATATAATTCTCAAAGCATACTAATTAAAACTGAAATTCTATCTTCTTCTCTTACTTTACTTCTTCACTTTTCTAAATACTTATTACTTCTAAAAGCATACTACTTAAAACTGAAATTCTATCTTCTTCTCTTACTTTACTTCTTCATTTTTCAAAATACTTATTTCTAAAAGCATACTACTTAAAACTGAAATTCAATCTTCTTTTCTTACTTTACTTCCTCACTTTTCAAATACTTATTACTTCTAAAAGCATACTACTTAAAACTGAAATTTTATCTTCTTTTCTTACTTTACTTACACACTTTTCATAATACATAATACTCTAAATGCATACTGCTTAAAACTAAAATTCTATCTTCTTTTCATACTTTACTTAAACACTTTTCATAATAATTATTATTTCTAAAAGCATACTACTTCAAACTGATATTCTATCTTCTTTTCTTACTTTAATTCTTCATTTTTTAAATACTTAATAATTCTCAAAGCATACTACTTAAAACTGAAATTCTATCTTCTTCTCTTACTTTACTTCCTCACTTTTCAAATACTTATTACTTCTAAAAGCATACTACTTAAAACTGAAATTCTATCTTCTTTTCTTACTTTACTTCTTCATTTTTCCAAATACTTATTTCTCAAAGCATACTACTTAAAACTGAAATTCTATCTTCTTTTCTTACTTTACTTACTCACTTTTCATAATAATTATTACTTCTAAAAGCATACTACTTAAAACTGAAATTCTATCTATTTTCTTACTTTACTTCTCAAAACATACTCCTTAAAACTAAAAGTCAATCTTTTTTTCTTACTTTAATTCTTCATTTTTTAAATACTTATTATTTCTAAAAGCATACTAATTAAAACTGAAATTCTATCTTCTTCTCTTACTTTACTTCCTCACTTTTCAAATACTTATTACTTCTCAAAGCATACTACATAAAACTGAAATTCAATCTTCTTTTCTTACTTTACTTCTTCACTGTTTAAAAACTTATTACTTCTAAAAGCATACTACTTAAAACTGAAATTCTATCTTCTTCTCTTACTTTACTTCCTCACTTTTCAAATACTTATTACTTCTCAAAGCATACTACATAAAACTGAAATTCAATCTTCTTTTCTTACTTTACTTCTTCACTGTTTAAAAACTTATTACTTCTAAAAGCATACTACTTAAAACTGAAATTTTATCTTCTTTTCTTACTTTACTTACACAATTTTCATAATACATAATACTCTAAATGCATACTGCTTTAAACTGAAATTCATTCTTCTTTTCTTACTTTACTTCTTCACTTTTCTAAATACTTATTACTTCTAAAAGCATACTACTTAAAACTGAAATTTTATCTTCTTTTCTTACTTTACTTACACAATTTTCATAATACATAATACTCTAAATGCATACTGCTTTAAACTGAAATTCATTCTTCTTTTCTTACTTTACTTCTTCACTTTTCTAAATACTTATTACTTCTCAAAGCATACTACTTAAAAATAAAATTCTATCTTCTTCACTTACTTTACTTCTTCATTTTTCCAAATACTTATTTCTAAAAGCATACTACTTAAAACTTTTATTCAATCTTCTTTTCATACTTTACTTCTTCACTTTTAAAAATATTTAATAATTCTCAAAGCATAAAACTTAAAACTGAAATTCTATCTTCTTTTCATACTTTACTTCTTCACTTTTAAAAATACTTATTACTTCTAAAAGCATACTAATTAAAACTGAAATTCAATCTTCTTTTCTTACTTTACTTCTTCATTTTTCCAAATACTTATTTCTAAAAGCATACTACTTAAAACTAAAATTCAATCTTCTTTTCTTACTTTAATTCTTCATTTTTTAAATACTTATTACTTCTAAAAACATACTACTTTAAACTTTTATTCAATCTTCTTTTCATACTTTACTTACACACTTTTCATAATACATAATACTCTAAATGCATACTACTTAAAACTGAAATTCAATCTTCTTTTCTTACTTTACTTCTTCACTTTTCTAAATACTTATTACTTCTAAAAGCATACTACTTCAAACTGATATTCTATCTTCTTTTCTTACTTTACTTCTTCACTTTTCTAAATACTTAATAATTCTCAAAGCATACTAATTAAAACTGAAATTCTATCTTCTTTTCTTACTTTACTTAAACACTTTTCCAAATACTTATTAATTCTCAAAGCATACTACTTAAAACTGAAATTCTATCTTCTTCTCTTACTTTACTTCTTCACTTTTCAAATACTTATTACTTCTCAAAGCATACTACTTAAAACTGAAATTCAATCTATTTTCTTACTTTACTTCTTCACTTTTCAAATACTTATTTCTAAAAGCATTCTACTTAAAACTAAAATTCAATCTTATTTCTTACTTTACTTACACACTTTTAAAAATACTTAATAATTCTCAAAGCATACTACTTAAAACTGAAATTCTATCTTCTTTTCTTACTTTACTTAAACACTTTTCCAAATACTTATTACTTCTCAAAGCATACTACTTAAAATTGAAATTTTACCTATTTTCTTACTTTACTTCTTCATTTTTTAAATACTTATTACTTCTAAAATCATACTACTTTAAACTTTTATTCAATCTTCTTTTCATAATTTACTTAAACACTTTTCATAATACATAATAATTCTCAAAGCATACTACTTAAAACTGAAATTCAATCTTCTTTTCTTACTTTACTTACACACTTTTCATAATAATTATTACTTCTCAAATCATACTAATTAAAACTGAAATTCTATCTTCTTTTCTTACTTTAATTCTTCATTTTTTAAATATTTATTACTTCTAAAAGCATACTAATTAAAACTGAAATTCTATCTTCTTTTCATACTTTAATTACACACTTTTCTTAATACATATTACTTCTAAAAGCATACTACTTAAAACTGAAATTCTATCTTCTTCTCTTACTTTACTTCTTCATTTTTCTAAATACTTATTTCTAAAAGCATACTACTTAAAACTAAAATTCAATCTATTTTCGTACTTTACTTCTTCACTTTTCTAAATACTTAATACTTCTCAAAGCATACTAATTAAAACTGAAATTCTATCTTCTTCTCTTACTTTACTTCCTCACTTTTCAAATACTTATTACTTCTCAAAGCATACTACTTAAAACTGAAATTCAATCTTCTTTTCTTACTTTACTTACACACTTTTCATAATAATTATTACTTCTCAAATCATACTAATTAAAACTGAAATTCTATCTTCTTTTCTTACTTTAATTCTTCATTTTTTAAATATTTATTACTTCTAAAAGCATACTAATTAAAACTGAAATTCTATCTTCTTTTCATACTTTAATTACACACTTTTCTTAATACATATTACTTCTAAAAGCATACTACTTAAAACTGAAATTCTATCTTCTTCTCTTACTTTACTTCTTCACTTTTCAAATACTTATTACTTCTCAAAGCATAATACTTAAAACTGAAATTCAATCTTCTTTTCTTACTTTACTTCTTCACTGTTTAAAAACTTATTACTTCTAAAAGCATACTAATTAAAACTGAAATTCTATCTTCTTCTCTTACTTTACTTCCTCACTTTTCAAATACTTATTACTTCTCAAAGCATACTACATAAAACTGAAATTCAATCTTCTTTTCTTACTTTACTTCTTCACTTTTCCAAATACTTATTACTTCTAAAAGCATACTATTTAAATCTGAAATTCTATCTTCTTTTCTTACTTTAATTCTTCATTTTTAATAAAACTTATTATTTCTAAAAGCATACTACTTAAAACTTTTATTCAATCTTCTTTTCTTACTTTACTTCTTCACTGTTCTAAAAACTTATTACTTCTAAAAGCATACTACTTCAAACTGAAATTCGTTCTTCTTTTCATACTTTACTTACACACTTTTCATAATAATTATTATTTCTAAAAGCATACTAAATTAAAACTGAAATTCTATCTTCTTTTCTTACTTTAATTCTTCATTTTTTAAATACTTATTATTTCTAAAAGCATACTACTTAAAACTGAAATTCTATCTTCTTCTCTTACTTTACTTAAACACTTTTCTAAATACTTATTACTTCTAAAAGCATACTACTTAAAAATAAAATTCTATCTTCTTCACTTACTTTACTTACTCACTTTTCTAAATACTTAATACTTCTCAAAGCATACTAATTAAAACTGAAATTCTATCTTCTTCTCTTACTTTACTTCCTCACTTTTCAAATACTTATTACTTCTCAAAGCATACTACATAAAACTGAAATTCAATCTTCTTTTCTTAATTTACTTCTTCACTGTTTAAAAACTTATTACTTCTAAAAGCATACTACTTAAAACTGAAATTCTATCTTCTTTTCTTACTTTACTTCTTCACTTTTCCAAATACTTATTACTTCTAAAAGCATACTATTTAAATCTGAAATTCAATCTTCTTTTCTTACTTTACTTCTTCATTTTTAATAATACTTATTATTTCTAAAAGCATACTACTTAAAACTTTTATTCAATCTTCTTTTCTTACTTTACTTCTTCACTGTTCTAAAAACTTATTACTTCTAAAAGCATACTACTTCAAACTGAAATTCGTTCTTCTTTTCATACTTTACTTACACACTTTTCATAATAATTATTATTTCTAAAAGCATACTAAATTAAAACTGAAATTCTATCTTCTTTTCTTACTTTAATTCTTCATTTTTTAAATACTTATTATTTCTAAAAGCATACTACTTAAAACTTTTATTCAATCTTCTTTTCTTACTTTACTTCTTCACTGTTCTAAAAACTTATTACTTCTAAAAGCATACTACTTCAAACTGAAATTCGTTCTTCTTTTCATACTTTACTTACACACTTTTCATAATAATTATTATTTCTAAAAGCATACTAAATTAAAACTGAAATTCTATCTTCTTTTCTTACTTTAATTCTTCATTTTTTAAATACTTATTATTTCTAAAAGCATACTACTTAAAACTGAAATTCTATCTTCTTCTCTTACTTTACTTACACACTTTTCCAAATACTTATTACTTCTAAAAGCATACTATTTAAATCTGAAATTCTATCTTCTTTTCTTACTTTACTTCTTCACTTTTCTAAATACTTTTTACTTCTAAAAGCATACTAATTAAAACTGAAATTCTATCTTCTTTTCTTACTTTACTTCTTCACTTTTCCAAATACTTATTACTTCTAAAAGCATACTACTTAAAACTGAAATTCTATCTTCTTTTCTTACTTTACTTACACACTTTTCTTAATACATAATACTCTAAAAGCATACTACTTAAAACTAAAATTCAATCTTCTTTTCTTACTTTACTTCTTCACTTTTAAAAATACTTATTACTTCTAAAAGCATACTAATTAAAACTGAAATTCTATCTTCTTTTCATACTTTAATTACACACTTTTCATAATAATTATTACTTCTCAAATCATACTACTTAAAACTGAAATTCTATCTTCTTTTCATACTTTACTTACACACTTTTCTAAATACTTAATAATTCTCAAAGCATACTAATTAAAACTAAAATTCTATCTTCTTCTCTTACTTTACTTACACACTTTTAAAAATATTTATTACTTCTAAAAGCATACTACTTAAAACTGAAATTCTATCTTCTTCTCTTACTTTACTTACACACTTTTCTAAATACTTAACACTTCTAAAATCATACTACTTAAAACTAAAATTCCATCTTCTTTTCTTACTTTACTTACACACTTTTCTTAATAATTATTATTTCTAAAAGCATACTAATTAAAACTGAAATTCTATCTTCTTTTCTTACTTTACTTACACACTTTTCTAAATACTTATTACTTCTAAAAGCATACTACTTAAAACTAAAATTCTATCTTCTTCACTTACTTTACTTAAACACTTTTCTAAATAATTATTACTTCTAAAAGCATACTACTTAAAACTGAAATTCTATCTTCTTTTCTTACTTTACTTCTTCATTTTTTAAATACTTATAATTTCTAAAAGCATACTAATTAAAACTGAAATTCTATCTTCTTTTCTTACTTTACTTACACACTTTTCTAAATACTTATTACTTCTAAAAGCATTCTACTTAAAACTAAAATTCTATCTTCTTTTCATACTTTAATTACACACTTTTCTAAATACTTATTACTTCTAAAAGCATACTAATTAAAACTGAAATTCTATCTTCTTTTCATACTTTACTTCTTCACTTTTAAAAATACTTAATAATTCTCAAAGCATAAAACTTAAAACTGAAATTCCATTTTCTTTTCTTACTTTACTTAAACACTTTTAAAAATACTTATTACTTCTAAAAGCATACTACTTAAAACTGAAATTCCATCTTCTTTTCATACTTTACTTACACACTTTTCTTAATAATTATTATTTCTAAAAGCATACTAATTAAAACTGAAATTCTATCTTCTTCTCTTACTTTACTTACACACTTTTAAAAATACTTATTACTTCTCAAAAAATACTCCTTAAAACTGAAATTCTATCATCTTTTCTTACTTTACTTCTTCACTTTTCTAAATACTTAATAATTCTCAAAGAATACTAATTAAAACTAAAATTCCATCTTCTTCTCTTACTTTACTTACACACTTTTAAAAATATTTATTACTTCTAAAAGCATACTAATTAAAACTGAAATTCTATCTTCTTTTCTTACTTTAATTACACACTTTTCTAAATACTTATTACTTATAAAAGCATACTACTTAAAACTGAAATTCCATCTTCTTCTCTTACTTTACTTACACACTTTTCTAAATACTTATAATTTCTAAAAGCATACTACTTAAAACTGAAATTCTATCTTCTTCTCTTACTTTACTTACACACTTTTAAAAATACTTATTACTTCTCAAAAAATACTCCTTAAAACTGAAATTCTATCATCTTTTCATACTTTACTTCTTCACTTTTCTAAATACTTAATAATTCTCAAAGCATACTAATTAAAACTAAAATTCTATCTTCTTCTCTTACTTTACTTACACACTTTTAAAAATATTTATTACTTCTAAAAGCATACTACTTAAAACTGAAATTCTATCTTCTTCTCTTACTTTACTTACACACTTTTCTAAATACTTATAATTTCTAAAAGCATACTACTTAAAACTGAAATTCTATCTTCTTTTCATACTTTAATTACACACTTTTCTAAATACTTATTACTTCTAAAAGCATACTAATTAAAACTGAAATTCTATCTTCTTTTCTTACTTTACTTCTTCAATTTTCTAAATACTTATTACTTCTCAAAAAATACTCCTTAAAACTGAAATTCTATCTTCTTCTCTTACTTTACTTACACACTTTTCCAAATACTTATTACTTCTAAAAGCATACTACTTCAAACTGATATTCTATCTTCTTCTCTTACTTTACTTCTTCACTTTTAAAAATACTTATTACTTCTAAAAGCATACTACTTAATACTGAAATTCTATCTTCTTTTCTTACTTTACTTACACACTTTTCTTAATACATAATAATTCTCAAAGCATACTAATTAAAACTAAAATTCAATCTTCTTTTCATACTTTAATTACACACTTTTCTAAATACTTATTACTTCTAAAAGCATACTAATTAAAACTGAAATTCTATCTTCTTTTCATACTTTACTTCTTCACTTTTCCAAATACATAATACTTCTAAAAGCATACTAATTAAAACTGAAATTCTATCTTCTTTTCATACTTTAATTACACACTTTTCTAAATACTTATTACTTCTAAAAGCATACTACTTAAAACTGAAATTCTATCTTCTTTTCTTACTTTACTTCTTCACTTTTCTAAATACTTATTACTACTCAAAGCATACTACTTAAAACTGAAATTCCATCTTCTTTTCATACTTTACTTCTTCACTTTTCTAAATACTTATTACTTCTAAAAGCATACTAATTAAAACTGATATTCTATCTTCTTTTCTTACTTTACTTCTTCACTTTTCTAAATACTTATTACTTCTAAAAGCATACTACTTCAAACTGATATTCTATCTTCTTTTCATACTTTAATTACACACTTTTCTAAATACTTATTACTTCTAAAAGCATACTACTTAAAACTGAAATTCTATCTTCTTTTCTTACTTTACTTACACACTTTTCTAAATACTTATTACTTCTAAAAGCATACTACTTAAAACTAAAATTCTATCTTCTTTTCTTACTTTAATTCTTCATTTTTAAAAATACTTATAATTTCTAAAAGCATACTAATTAAAACTGAAATTCTATCTTCTTTTCTTACTTTAATTCTTCATTTTTTAAATATTTATTACTCCTAAAAGCATACTACTTAAAACTGAAATTCTATCTTCTTTTCTTACTTTACTTACACACTTTTCTTAATACATAATACTCTAAAAGCATACTACTTAAAACTTTTATTCAATCTTCTTTTCTTACTTTACTTCTTCACTTTTCCAAATACATAATACTTCTAAAAGCATACTAATTAAAACTGAAATTCTATCTTCTTTTCATACTTTAATTACACACTTTTCTAAATACTTATTACTTCTAAAAGCATACTACTTAAAACTGAAATTCTATCTTCTTCTCTTACTTTACTTCTTCACTTTTCTAAATACTTATTACTTCTAAAAGCATAATACTTAAAACTGAAATTCTATCTTCTTTTCTTACTTTAATTCTTCATTTTTAAAAATACTTATAATTTCTAAAAGCATACTAATTAAAACTGAAATTCTATCTTCTTTTCTTACTTTAATTCTTCATTTTTTAAATATTTATTACTTCTAAAAGCATACTAATTAAAACTGAAATTCTATCTTCTTTTCTTACTTTACTTACACACTTTTCTTAATACATAATACTCTAAAAGCATACTACTTAAAACTTTTATTCAATCTTCTTTTCTTACTTTACTTCTTCACTTTTCCAAATACATAATACTTCTAAAAGCATACTAATTAAAACTGAAATTCTATCTTCTTTTCATACTTTAATTACACACTTTTCTAAATACTTATTACTTCTAAAAGCATACTACTTAAAACTGAAATTCTATCTTCTTTTCTTACTTTACTTCTTCACTTTTCTAAATACTTATTACTTCTAAAAGCATACTACTTTAAACTTTTATTCAATCTTCTTTTCTTACTTTACTTAAACACTTTTAAAAATACTTATAATTTCTAAAAGCATACTAATTAAAACTGAAATTCCATCTTCTTTTCATACTTTACTTACACACTTTTCTAAATAATTATTATTTCTAAAAGCATACTAATTAAAACTGAAATTCTATCTTCTTTTCTTACTTTACTTACACACTTTTCCAAATAATTATTACCTCTAAAAGCATACTACTTAAAACTGAAATTCTATCTTATTCTCTTACTTTACTTACACACTTTTAAAAATACTTATTAATTCTCAAAACATACTACTTAAAACTAAAATTCAATCTTCTTTTCTTACTTTAATTCTTCATTTTTTAAATACTTATTACTTCTAAAAACATACTACTTTAAACTTTTATTCAATCTTCTTTTCATACTTTACTTACACACTTTTCTAAATACATAATACTCTAAATGCATACTACTTAAAACTGAAATTCTATCTTCTTCTCTTACTTTACTTCTTCACTTTTCTAAATACTTATTACTTCTCAGAGCATACTACTTAAAACTGAAATTCTATCTTCTTTTCATACTTTACTTAAACACTTTTCTAAATACTGATTACTTCTAAAAGCATACTACTTAAAACTGAAATTCAATCTATTTTCTTACTTTACTTCTTCACTTTTCAAATACTTATTTCTAAAAGCATTCTACTTAAAACTAAAATTCAATCTTCTTTTCTTACTTTACTTACACACTTTTCTTAATAATTATTATTTCTAAAAGCATACGAATTAAAACTGAAATTCTATCTTCTTTTCTTACTTTACTTACACACTTTTCTAAATACTTATTACTTCTAAAAGCATACTACTTAAAACTAAAATTCTATCTTCTTCACTTACTTTACTTCTTCACTTTTCTAAATACTTAATAATTCTAAAAGCATACTACTTCAAACTGAAATTCTATCTTCTTTTCTTACTTTACTTACACACTTTTCTTAATACATAATAATTCTCAAAGCATACTAATTAAAACTAAAATTCAATCTTCTTTTCATACTTTAATTACACACTTTTCTAAATACTTATAATTTCTAAAAGCATACTAATTAAAACTGAAATTCTATCTTCTTCTCTTACTTTACTTACACACTTTTCCAAATACTTATTACTTCTAAAAGCATACTACTTCAAACTGATATTCTATCTTCTTCTCTTACTTTACTTCTTCACTTTTAAAAATACTTATTACTTCTCAAAGCATACTACTTAAAACTGAAATTCCATCTTCTTTTCATACTTTACTTCTTCACTTTTCTAAATACTTAATAATTCTCAAAGCATACTAATTAAAACTAAAATTCTATCTTCTTTTCATACTTTAATTACACACTTTTCTAAATACTTATTACTTCTAAAAGCATACTAATTAAAACTGAAATTCTATCTTCTTTTCATACTTTACTTCTTCAATTTTCTAAATACTTATTACTTCTAAAAGCATACTAATTAAAACTGAAATTCTATCATCTTTTCATACTTTACTTACACACTTTTCTTAATACATAATACTCTAAAAGCATACTAATTAAAACTAAAATTCTATCTTCTTCTCTTACTTTACTTACACACTTTTAAAAATACTTATTACTTCTAAAAGCATACTACTTCAAACTGATATTCTATCTTCTTCTCTTATTTTACTTCTTCACTTTTAAAAATACTTATTACTTCTAAAAGCATACTACTTCAAACTGATATTCTATCTTCTTCTCTTATTTTACTTACACACTTTTAAAAATACTTATTACTTCTAAAAGCATACTACTTAAAACTGAAATTCCATCTTCTTTTCATACTTTACTTACACACTTTTCTTAATAATAATTATTTCTAAAAGCATACTAATTAAAACTGAAATTCTATCTTCTTCTCTTACTTTACTTACACACTTTTAAAAATACTTATTACTTCTCAAAAAATACTCCTTAAAACTGAAATTCTATCATCTTTTCATACTTTACTTACACACTTTTCTTAATACATAATACTCTAAAAGCATACTAATTAAAACTAAAATTCTATCTTCTTCTCTTACTTTACTTACACACTTTTAAAAATACTTATTACTTCTAAAAGCATACTACTTCAAACTGATATTCTATCTTCTTCTCTTATTTTACTTCTTCACTTTTAAAAATACTTATTACTTCTAAAAGCATACTACTTAAAACTTTTATTCAATCTTCTTTTCTTACTTTACTTAAACACTTTTAAAAATACTTATTACTTCTAAAAGCATACTACTTAAAACTGAAATTCCATCTTCTTCTCTTACTTTACTTCTTCACTTTTAAAAATACTTATTACTTCTAAAAGCGTACTAATTAAAACTGAAATTCTATCTTCTTTTCTTACTTTACTTCTTCACTTTTCTAAATACTTATTACTTCTAAAAGCATACTACTTAAAACTGAAATTATATCTTCTTCTCTTACTTTACTTACACACTTTTCTAAATACTTATTACTTCTAAAAGCATACTACTTAAAACTGAAATTCTATCTTCTTCTCTTACTTTACTTACACACTTTTAAAAATACTTATTACTTCTAAAAGCATACTAATTAAAACTGAAATTCCATCTTCTTTTCTTACTTTACTTCTTCACTTTTCCAAATACATAATACTTCTAAAATCATACTACTTAAAACTGAAATTCTATCTTCTTTTCATACTTTTCTTACACACTTTTCTAAATACTTATTACTTCTAAAAGCATACTACTTAAAACTAAAATTCTATCTTCTTCACTTACTTTACTTCTTCATTTTCCAAATACTTATTTCTAAAAGCATACTACTTAAAACTGAAATTCTATCTTCTTTTCTTACTTTAATTCTTCATTTTAAAAATACTTAATAATTCTCAAAGCATAAAACTTAAAACTGAAATTCCATCTTCTTTTCTTACTTTACTTAAACACTTTTAAAAATACTTATTACTTCTAAAAGCATACTACTTAAAACTGAAATTCCATCTTCTTTTCATACTTTACTTACACACTTTTCTTAATAATTATTATTTCTAAAAGCATACTAATTAAAACTGAAATTCTATCTTCTTCTCTTACTTTACTTACACACTTTTAAAAATACTTATTACTTCTCAAAAAATACTCCTTAAAACTGAAATTCTATCATCTTTTCATACTTTACTTCTTCACTTTTCTAAATACTTAATAATTCTCAAAGCATACTAATTAAAACTGAAATTCTATCTTCTTTTCATACTTTAATTACACACTTTTCTAAATACTTATTTCTAAAAGCATACTACTTCAAACTGATATTCAATCTTCTTTTCTTACTTTACTTCTTCACTTTTCTAAATACTTATTACTTCTAAAAGCATACTACTTAAAACTGAAATTCTATCTTCTTTTCTTACTTTAATTCTTCATTTTTAAAAATACTTATAATTTCTAAAAGCATACTAATTAAAACTGAAATTCTATCTTCTTCTCTTACTTTACTTACACACTTTTCCAAATACTTATTACTTCTAAAAGCATACTACTTCAAACTGATATTCTATCTTCTTCTCTTACTTTACTTCTTCACTTTTAAAAATACTTATTATTTCTAAAAGCATTCTACTTAAAACTAAAATTCTATCTTCTTTTCATACTTTAATTACACACTTTTCTAAATACTTATTACTTCTAAAAGCATACTAATTAAAACTGAAATTCCATCTTCTTCTCTTACTTTACTTACACACTTTTAAAAATACTTATTACTTCTCAAAGCATGCTGCTTAAAACTGAAATTCTATCTTCTTTTCTTACATTACTTCTTCACTTTTCTAAATACTTATTACTTCTCAAAGCATGCTGCTTAAAACTGAAATTCTATCTTCTTTTCTTACTTTACTTACACACTTTTCTAAATACTTATTACTTCTAAAAGCATTCTACTTAAAACTAAAATTCTATCTTCTTTTCATACTTTAATTACACACTTTTCTAAATACTTATTACTTCTAAAAGCATACTAATTAAAACTGAAATTCTATCTTCTTTTCATACTTTACTTCTTCACTTTTAAAAATACTTAATAATTCTCAAAGCATAAAAATTAAAACTGAAATTCCATTTTCTTTTCTTACTTTACTTAAACACTTTTAAAAATACTTATTACTTCTAAAAGCATACTACTTAAAACTGAAATTCCATCTTCTTTTCATACTTTACTTACACACTTTTCTTAATAATTATTATTTCTAAAAGCATACTAATTAAAACTGAAATTCTATCTTCTTCTCTTACTTTACTTACACACTTTTAAAAATACTTATTACTTCTCAAAAAATACTCCTTAAAACTGAAATTCTATCATCTTTTCATACTTTACTTCTTCACTTTTCTAAATACTTAATAATTCTCAAAGCATACTAATTAAAACTGAAATTCTATCTTCTTCTCTTACTTTAATTACACACTTTTCTAAATACTTATTACTTCTAAAAGCATACTAATTAAAACTGAAATTTTATCTTCTTTTCTTACTTTACTTCTTCACTTTTCTAAATACTTATTACTTCTAAAAGCATACTACTTAAAACTGAAATTCTATCTTCTTTTCTTACTTTACTTACACACTTTTCTTAATACATAATACTCTAAAAGCATACTACTTAAAACTAAAATTCCATCTTCTTCTCTTACTTTACTTACACACTTTTCTAAATACTTATAATTTCTAAAAGCATACTACTTAAAACTGAAATTCTATCTTCTTTTCATACTTTAATTACACACTTTTCTAAATACTTATTACTTCTAAAAGCATACTAATTAAAACTGAAATTCTATCTTCTTTTCATACTTTAATTACACACTTTTCTAAATACTTATTACTTCTAAAAGCATACTACTTAAAACTGAAATTCTATCTTCTTCTCTTACTTTACTTACACACTTTTCTAAATACTTATTACTTCTAAAAGCATACTACTTTAAACTTTTATTCAATCTTCTTTTCATACTTTACTTCTTCACTTTTCTAAATACTTAATAATTCTCAAAGCATAAAACTTAAAACTGAAATTCCATCTTCTTTTCTTACTTTACTTAAACACTTTTAAAAATACTTATTACTTCTAAAAGCATACTACTTAAAACTGAAATTCCATCTTCTTTTCATACTTTACTTACACACTTTTCTTAATAATTATTATTTCTAAAAGCATACTAATTAAAACTGAAATTCTATCTTCTTTTCTTACTTTACTTCTTCACTTTTCTAAATACTTATTACTTCTAAAAGCATACTAATTAAAACTGAAATTCTATCTTCTTCTCTTACTTTACTTACACACTTTTCTAAATACTTATTACTTCTAAAAGCATACTAATTAAAACTGAAATTCTATCTTCTTCTCTTACTTTACTTACACACTTTTCTAAATACTTATTACTTCTAAAAGCATACTAATTAAAACTGAAATTCTATCTTCTTTTCTTACTTTACTTCTTCACTTTTCCAAATACATAATACTTCTAAAATCATACTACTTAAAACTGAAATTCTATCTTCTTTTCATACTTTTCTTACACACTTTTCTAAATACTTATTACTTCTAAAAGCATACTACTTAAAACTAAAATTCTATCTTCTTCACTTACTTTACTTCTTCATTTTCCAAATACTTATTTCTAAAAGCATACTACTTAAAACTGAAATTCTATCTTCTTTTCTTACTTTAATTCTTCATTTTAAAAATACTTAATAATTCTCAAAGCATAAAACTTAAAACTGAAATTCCATCTTCTTTTCTTACTTTACTTAAACACTTTTAAAAATACTTATTACTTCTAAAAGCATACTACTTAAAACTGAAATTCCATCTTCTTTTCATACTTTACTTACACACTTTTCTTAATAATTATTATTTCTAAAAGCATACTAATTAAAACTGAAATTCCATCTTCTTCTCTTACTTTACTTACACACTTTTAAAAATACTTATTACTTCTAAAAGCATACTACTTAAAACTGAAATTCCATCTTCTTCTCTTACTTTACTTACACACTTTTCTAAATACTTATAATTTCTAAAAGCATACTACTTAAAACTGAAATTCTATCTTCTTTTCATACTTTAATTACACACTTTTCTAAATACTTATTACTTCTAAAAGCATACTAATTAAAACTGAAATTCTATCTTCTTTTCATACTTTAATTACACACTTTTCTAAATACTTATTACTTCTAAAAGCATACTACTTTAAACTTTTATTCAATCTTCTTTTCATACTTTACTTCTTCACTTTTCTAAATACTTAATAATTCTCAAAGCATACTACTTAAAACTGAAATTCCATCTTCTTTTCATACTTTATTTACACACTTTTCATAATAATTATTATTTCTAAAAGCATACTAATTAAAACTTTTATTCAATCTTCTTTTCTTACTTTACTTACACACTTTTCCAAATAATTATTACCTCTAAAAGCATACTACTTAAAACTGAAATTCTATCTTATTCTCTTACTTTACTTACACACTTTTCTAAATACTTAATAATTCTCAAAGCATACTAATTAAAACTGAAATTCTATCTTCTTCTCTTACTTTACTTACACACTTTTCTAAATACTTAATAATTCTCAAAGCATACTAATTAAAACTAAAATTCTATCTTCTTCTCTTACTTTACTTACACACTTTTAAAAATATTTATTAATTCTCAAAACATACTACTTAAAACTGAAATTCCATCTTCTTTTCTTACTTTACTTAAACAATTTTAAAAATACTTATTACTTCTAAAAACATACTACTTTAAACTTTTATTCAATCTTCTTTTCATACTTTACTTACACACTTTTCATAATACATAATACTCTAAATGCATACTACTTAAAACTGAAATTCTATCTTCTTCTCTTACTTTACTTCTTCACTTTTCTAAATACTTATTACTTCTCAGAGCATACTACTTAAAACTGAAATTCTATCTTCTTTTCATACTTTACTTACACACTTTTCATAATACATAATACTCTAAATGCATACTAATTAAAACTGAAATTCTATCTTCTTCACTTACTTTACTTCTTCATTTTTCCAAATACTTATTACTTCTAAAAGCATACTACTTAAAACTGAAATTCCATCTTCTTTTCATACTTTACTTACACACTTTTCTTAATAATTATTATTTCTAAAAGCATACTACTTAAAACTGAAATTCTATCTTCTTTTCTTACTTTAATTCTTCATTTTAAAAATACTTAATAATTCTCAAAGCATAAAACTTAAAACTGAAATTCCATCTTCTTCTCTTACTTTACTTACACACTTTTAAAAATACTTATTACTTCTAAAAGCATACTACTTAAAACTGAAATTCCATCTTCTTCTCTTACTTTACTTACACACTTTTCTAAATACTTATAATTTCTAAAAGCATACTACTTAAAACTGAAATTCTATCTTCTTTTCATACTTTAATTACACACTTTTCTAAATACTTATTACTTCTAAAAGCATACTAATTAAAACTGAAATTCTATCTTCTTTTCATACTTTAATTACACACTTTTCTAAATACTTATTACTTCTAAAAGCATACTACTTAAAACTGAAATTCTATCTTCTTCTCTTACTTTACTTACACACTTTTCTAAATACTTATTACTTCTAAAAGCATACTACTTTAAACTTTTATTCAATCTTCTTTTCATACTTTACTTCTTCACTTTTCTAAATACTTAATAATTCTCAAAGCATACTACTTAAAACTGAAATTCCATCTTCTTTTCATACTTTACTTACACACTTTTCTTAATAATTATTATTTCTAAAAGCATACTAATTAAAACTGAAATTCCATCTTCTTCTCTTACTTTACTTACACACTTTTAAAAATACTTATTACTTCTAAAAGCATACTACTTAAAACTGAAATTCCATCTTCTTCTCTTACTTTACTTACACACTTTTCTAAATACTTATAATTTCTAAAAGCATACTACTTAAAACTGAAATTCTATCTTCTTTTCATACTTTAATTACACACTTTTCTAAATACTTATTACTTCTAAAAGCATACTACTTAAAACTGAAATTCTATCTTCTTTTCATACTTTAATTACACACTTTTCTAAATACTTATTACTTCTAAAAGCATACTACTTAAAACTGAAATTCTATCTTCTTCTCTTACTTTACTTACACACTTTTCTAAATACTTATTACTTCTAAAAGCATACTACTTTAAACTTTTATTCAATCTTCTTTTCATACTTTACTTCTTCACTTTTCTAAATACTTAATAATTCTCAAAGCATACTACTTAAAACTGAAATTCCATCTTCTTTTCATACTTTATTTACACACTTTTCATAATAATTATTATTTCTAAAAACATACTAATTAAAACTGAAATTCTATCTTCTTTTCTTACTTTACTTACACACTTTTCCAAATAATTATTACCTCTAAAAGCATACTACTTAAAACTGAAATTCTATCTTATTCTCTTACTTTACTTACACACTTTTCTAAATACTTATTACTTCTAAAAGCATACTAATTAAAACTAAAATTCTATCTTCTTCTCTTACTTTACTTACACACTTTTAAAAATATTTATTAATTCTCAAAACATACTACTTAAAACTGAAATTCCATCTTCTTTTCTTACTTTACTTACACACTTTTCTAAATACTTATTACTTCTAAAAGCATACTAATTAAAACTGAAATTCTATCTTCTTCTCTTACTTTACTTACACACTTTTCTAAATACTTATTACTTCTAAAAGCATACTAATTAAAACTGAAATTCTATCTTCTTTTCTTACTTTACTTCTTCACTTTTCCAAATACATAATACTTCTAAAATCATACTACTTAAAACTGAAATTCTATCTTCTTTTCATACTTTTCTTACACACTTTTCTAAATACTTATTACTTCTAAAAGCATACTACTTAAAACTAAAATTCTATCTTCTTCACTTACTTTACTTCTTCATTTTCCAAATACTTATTTCTAAAAGCATACTACTTAAAACTGAAATTCTATCTTCTTTTCTTACTTTAATTCTTCATTTTAAAAATACTTAATAATTCTCAAAGCATAAAACTTAAAACTGAAATTCCATCTTCTTTTCTTACTTTACTTAAACACTTTTAAAAATACTTATTACTTCTAAAAGCATACTAATTAAAACTGAAATTCTATCTTCTTCTCTTACTTTACTTACACACTTTTCTAAATACTTATTACTTCTAAAAGCATACTAATTAAAACTGAAATTCTATCTTCTTTTCTTACTTTACTTCTTCACTTTTCCAAATACATAATACTTCTAAAATCATACTACTTAAAACTGAAATTCTATCTTCTTTTCATACTTTTCTTACACACTTTTCTAAATACTTATTACTTCTAAAAGCATACTACTTAAAACTAAAATTCTATCTTCTTCACTTACTTTACTTCTTCATTTTCCAAATACTTATTTCTAAAAGCATACTACTTAAAACTGAAATTCTATCTTCTTTTCTTACTTTAATTCTTCATTTTAAAAATACTTAATAATTCTCAAAGCATAAAACTTAAAACTGAAATTCCATCTTCTTTTCTTACTTTACTTAAACACTTTTAAAAATACTTATTACTTCTAAAAGCATACTACTTAAAACTGAAATTCCATCTTCTTTTCATACTTTACTTACACACTTTTCTTAATAATTATTATTTCTAAAAGCATACTAATTAAAACTGAAATTCCATCTTCTTCTCTTACTTTACTTACACACTTTTAAAAATACTTATTACTTCTAAAAGCATACTACTTAAAACTGAAATTCCATCTTCTTCTCTTACTTTACTTACACACTTTTCTAAATACTTATAATTTCTAAAAGCATACTACTTAAAACTGAAATTCTATCTTCTTTTCATACTTTAATTACACACTTTTCTAAATACTTATTACTTCTAAAAGCATACTAATTAAAACTGAAATTCTATCTTCTTTTCATACTTTAATTACACACTTTTCTAAATACTTATTACTTCTAAAAGCATACTACTTAAAACTGAAATTCTATCTTCTTCTCTTACTTTACTTACACACTTTTCTAAATACTTAATAATTCTCAAAGCATACTACTTAAAACTGAAATTCTATCTTCTTTTCATACTTTAATTACACACTTTTCTAAATACTTATTACTTCTAAAAGCATACTAATTAAAACTGAAATTCTATCTTCTTTTCATACTTTAATTACACACTTTTCTAAATACTTATTACTTCTAAAAGCATACTACTTTAAACTTTTATTCAATCTTCTTTTCATACTTTACTTCTTCACTTTTCTAAATACTTAATAATTCTCAAAGCATACTACTTAAAACTGAAATTCCATCTTCTTTTCATACTTTATTTACACACTTTTCATAATAATTATTATTTCTAAAAGCATACTAATTAAAACTTTTATTCAATCTTCTTTTCTTACTTTACTTACACACTTTTCCAAATAATTATTACCTCTAAAAGCATACTACTTAAAACTGAAATTCTATCTTATTCTCTTACTTTACTTACACACTTTTCTAAATACTTAATAATTCTCAAAGCATACTAATTAAAACTGAAATTCTATCTTCTTCTCTTACTTTACTTACACACTTTTAAAAATATTTATTAATTCTCAAAACATACTACTTAAAACTGAAATTCCATCTTCTTTTCTTACTTTACTTAAACAATTTTAAAAATACTTATTACTTCTAAAAACATACTACTTTAAACTTTTATTCAATCTTCTTTTCATACTTTACTTACACACTTTTCATAATACATAATACTCTAAATGCATACTACTTAAAACTGAAATTCTATCTTCTTCTCTTACTTTACTTCTTCACTTTTCTAAATACTTATTACTTCTCAGAGCATACTACTTAAAACTGAAATTCTATCTTCTTTTCATACTTTACTTACACACTTTTCATAATACATAATACTCTAAATGCATACTAATTAAAACTGAAATTCTATCTTCTTCACTTACTTTACTTCTTCATTTTTCCAAATACTTATTACTTCTAAAAGCATACTACTTAAAGCTGAAATTCCATCTTTTTTTCATACTTTACTTACACACTTTTCTTAATAATTATTATTTCTAAAAGCATACTACTTAAAACTGAAATTCTATCTTCTTTTCTTACTTTAATTCTTCATTTTAAAAATACTTAATAATTCTCAAAGCATAAAACTTAAAACTGAAATTCCATCTTCTTTTCTTACTTTACTTAAACACTTTTAAAAATACTTATTACTTCTAAAAGCATACTACTTAAAACTGAAATTCCATCTTCTTTTCATACTTTACTTACACACTTTTCTTAATAATTATTATTTCTAAAAGCATACTAATTAAAACTGAAATTCCATCTTCTTCTCTTACTTTACTTACACACTTTTAAAAATACTTATTACTTCTAAAAGCATACTACTTAAAACTGAAATTCCATCTTCTTCTCTTACTTTACTTACACACTTTTCTAAATACTTATAATTTCTAAAAGCATACTACTTAAAACTGAAATTCTATCTTCTTTTCATACTTTAATTACACACTTTTCTAAATACTTATTACTTCTAAAAGCATACTAATTAAAACTGAAATTCTATCTTCTTTTCATACTTTAATTACACACTTTTCTAAATACTTATTACTTCTAAAAGCATACTACTTAAAACTGAAATTCTATCTTCTTCTCTTACTTTACTTACACACTTTTCTAAATACTTATTACTTCTAAAAGCATACTACTTTAAACTTTTATTCAATCTTCTTTTCATACTTTACTTCTTCACTTTTCTAAATACTTAATAATTCTCAGAGAATACTACTTAAAACTGAAATTCCATCTTCTTTTCATACTTTATTTACACACTTTTCATAATAATTATTATTTCTAAAAGCATACTAATTAAAACTGAAATTCTATCTTCTTTTCTTACTTTACTTACACACTTTTCCAAATAATTATTACCTCTAAAAGCATACTACTTAAAACTGAAATTCTATCTTATTCTCTTACTTTACTTACACACTTTTCTAAATACTTAATAATTCTCAAAGCATACTAATTAAAACTAAAATTCAATCTTCTTTTCATACTTTACTTACACACTTTTCATAATACATAATACTCTAAATGCATACTACTTAAAACTGAAATTCTATCTTCTTCTCTTACTTTACTTCTTCACTTTTCTAAATACTTATTACTTCTCAGAGCATACTACTTAAAACTGAAATTCTATCTTCTTTTCATACTTTACTTACACACTTTTCATAATACATAATACTCTAAATGCATACTAATTAAAACTGAAATTCTATCTTCTTCACTTACTTTACTTCTTCATTTTTCCAAATACTTATTACTTCTAAAAGCATACTACTTAAAACTGAAATTCCATCTTCTTTTCATACTTTACTTACACACTTTTCTTAATAATTATTATTTCTAAAAGCATACTAATTAAAACTGAAATTCTATCTTCTTCTCTTACTTTACTTACACACTTTTCCAAATAATTATTACTTCTCAAAAAATACTCCTTAAAACTGAAATTCTATCATCTTTTCTTACTTTACTTCTTCACTTTTCTAAATACTTATTACTTCTAAAAGCATACTAATTAAAACTAAAATTCCATCTTCTTCTCTTACTTTACTTACACACTTTTAAAAATACTTAATAATTCTCAAAGCATACTAATTAAATCTAAAATTCTATCTTCTTCTCTTACTTTAATTACACACTTTTAAAAATACTTATTACTTCTAAAAGCATACTACTTAAAACTGAAATTCTATCTTCTTCTCTTACTTTACTTCTTCACTTTTCTAAATACTTATTTCTAAAAGCATACTACTTAAAACTGAAATTCCATCTTCTTTTCTTACTTTACTTAAACACTTTTAAAAATACTTATTACTTCTAAAAGCATACTACTTAAAACTGAAATTCTATCTTCTTCTCTTACTTTACTTCTTCATTTTCCAAATACTTATTTCTAAAAGCATACTACTTAAAACTGAAATTCTATCTTCTTTTCTTACTTTAATTCTTCATTTTAAAAATACTTAATAATTCTCAAAGCATAAAACTTAAAACTGAAATTCCATCTTCTTTTCTTACTTTACTTAAACACTTTTAAAAATACTTAATAATTCTCAAAGCATACTAATTAAAACTAAAATTCTATCTTCTTCTCTTACTTTACTTACACACTTTTAAAAATACTTATTACTTCTAAAAGCATACTACTTCAAACTGATATTCTATCTTCTTCTCTTACTTTACTTAAACACTTTTAAAAATACTTAATAATTCTCAAAGCATACTAATTAAAACTAAAATTCTATCTTCTTCTCTTACTTTACTTACACACTTTTCTAAATACTTATTACTTCTAAAAGCATACTACTTAAAACTGAAATTCTATCTTCTTTTCTTACTTTAATTCTTCACTTTTCTAAATACTTATTACTTCTAAAAGCATACTACTTAAAACTGAAATTCCATCTTCTTTTCATACTTTAATTACACACTTTTAAAAATACTTATTACTTCTAAAAGCATACTACTTAAAACTGAAATTCTATCTTCTTCTCTTACTTTACTTCTTCATTTTCCAAATACTTATTTCTAAAAGCATACTACTTAAAACTGAAATTCTATCTTCTTTTCTTACTTTAATTCTTCATTTTAAAAATACTTAATAATTCTCAAAGCATAAAACTTAAAACTGAAATTCCATCTTCTTTTCTTACTTTACTTAAACACTTTTAAAAATACTTAATAATTCTCAAAGCATACTAATTAAAACTAAAATTCTATCTTCTTTTCTTACTTTACTTCTTCACTTTTCTAAATACTTATTACTTCTAAAAGCATACTAATTAAAACTGAAATTCTATCTTCTTCTCTTACTTTACTTACACACTTTTAAAAATACTTATTACTTCTAAAAGCATACTACTTCAAACTGATATTCTATCTTCTTCTCTTACTTTACTTAAACACTTTTAAAAATACTTAATAATTCTCAAAGCATACTAATTAAAACTAAAATTCTATCTTCTTCTCTTACTTTACTTACACACTTTTCTAAATACTTAATAATTCTCAAAGCATACTAATTAAAACTAAAATTCTATCTTCTTCTCTTACTTTACTTACACACTTTTAAAAATACTTATTAATTCTCAAAACATACTACTTAAAACTGAAATTCCATCTTCTTTTCTTACTTTACTTAAACAATTTTAAAAATACTTATTACTTCTAAAAACATACTACTTTAAACTTTTATTCAATCTTCTTTTCATACTTTACTTACACACTTTTCATAATACATAATACTCTAAATGCATACTACTTAAAACTGAAATTCTATCTTCTTCTCTTACTTTACTTCTTCACTTTTCTAAATACTTATTACTTCTAAAAGCATACTAATTAAAACTGAAATTCTATCTTCTTTTCTTACTTTACTTCTTCACTTTTCCAAATAATTATTATTTCTAAAAGCATACTACTTAAAACTGAAATTCCATCTTCTTTTCTTACTTTACTTAAACACTTTTAAAAATACTTATTACTTCTAAAAGCATACTACTTAAAACTGAAATTCTATCTTCTTCTCTTACTTTACTTCTTCATTTTCCAAATACTTATTTCTAAAAGCATACTACTTAAAACTGAAATTCTATCTTCTTTTCATACTTTAATTACACACTTTTCTAAATACTTATTACTTCTAAAAGCATACTAATTAAAACTGAAATTTTATCTTCTTTTCTTACTTTACTTCTTCACTTTTCTAAATACTTATTACTTCTAAAAGCATACTACTTAAAACTAAAATTCTATCTTCTTCTCTTACTTTACTTCTTCACTTTTCTAAATATTTATTAATTCTAAAAGCATACTAATTAAATCTGAAATTCTATCTTCTTTTCTTACTTTACTTCTTCACTTTTCCAAATACATAATACTTCTCAAATCATACTACTTAAAACTGAAATTCTATCTTCTTTTCATACTTTTCTTACACACTTTTCTTAATACATAATACTCTAAAAGCATACTACTTAAAACTAAAATTCTATCTTCTTCTCTTACTTTACTTACACACTTTTCCAAATACTTATTACTTCTAAAAGCATACTAATTAAAACTGAAATTTTATCTTCTTTTCTTACTTTACTTCTTCACTTTTCTAAATACTTATTACTTCTAAAAGCATACTACTTAAAACTGAAATTCTATCTTCTTTTCTTACTTTAATTCTTCATTTTTAAAAATACTTATAATTTCTAAAAGCATACTAATTAAAACTGAAATTCTATCTTCTTTTCTTACTTTAATTCTTCATTTTTAAAAATACTTATAATTTCTAAAAGCATACTAATTAAAACTGAAATTCTATCTTCTTTTCTTACTTTAATTCTTCATTTTTCTAAATACTTATTACTTCTAAAAGCATACTACTTAAAACTGAAATTCTATCTTCTTTTCTTACTTTACTTACACACTTTTCTTAATACATAATACTCTAAAAGCATACTACTTAAAACTAAAATTCTATCTTCTTCTCTTACTTTACTTACACACTTTTCCAAATACTTATTACTTCTAAAAGCATACTACTTCAAACTGATATTCTATCTTCTTTTCTTACTTTACTTCTTCACTTTTCTAAATACTTATTACTTCTCAAAGCATGCTGCTTAAAACTGAAATTCTATCTTCTTTTCTTACTTTACTTACACACTTTTCCAAATACATAATACTTCTAAAATCATACTACTTAAAACTGAAATTCTATCTTCTTTTCATACTTTTCTTACACACTTTTCTAAATACTTATTACTTCTAAAAGCATACTACTTAAAACTAAAATTCTATCTTCTTCACTTACTTTACTTCTTCATTTTCCAAATACTTATTTCTAAAAGCATACTACTTAAAACTGAAATTCTATCTTCTTTTCATACTTTAATTACACACTTTTCTAAATACTTATTACTTCTAAAAGCATACTAATTAAAACTGAAATTTTATCTTCTTTTCTTACTTTACTTCTTCACTTTTCTAAATACTTATTACTTCTAAAAGCATACTACTTAAAACTGAAATTCTATCTTCTTTTCTTACTTTAATTCTTCATTTTTAAAAATACTTATAATTTCTAAAAGCATACTAATTAAAACTGAAATTCTATCTTCTTTTCTTACTTTAATTCTTCATTTTTTAAATATTTATTACTTCTAAATGCATACTACTTAAAACTGAAATTCTATCTTCTTTTCTTACTTTACTTACACACTTTTCTTAATACATAATACTCTAAAAGCATACTACTTAAAACTTTTATTCAATCTTCTTTTCTTACTTTACTTCTTCACTTTTCCAAATACATAATACTACTAAAAGCATACTAATTAAAACTGAAATTCTATCTTCTTTTCATACTTTAATTACACACTTTTCTAAATACTTATTACTTCTAAAAGCATACTATTTAAAACTGAAATTCTATCTTCTTCTCTTACTTTACTTCTTCACTTTTCTAAATACTTATTACTTCTAAAAGCATACTACTTTAAACTTTTATTCAATCTTCTTTTCTTACTTTACTTAAACACTTTTAAAAATACTTAATAATTCTAAAAGCATACTACTTAAAACTGAAATTCCATCTTCTTTTCTTACTTTACTTACACACTTTTCTTAATAATTATTATTTCTAAAAGCATACTAATTAAAACTGAAATTCTATCTTCTTTTCATACTTTACTTCTTCACTTTTCTAAATAATTATTACCTCTAAAAGCATACTACTTAAAACTGAAATTCTATCTTATTCTCTTACTTTACTTACACACTTTTCTAAATACTTAATAATTCTCAAAGCATACTAATTAAAACTAAAATTCTATCTTCTTCTCTTACTTTACTTACACACTTTTAAAAATACTTATTAATTCTCAAAACATACTACTTAAAACTAAAATTCAATCTTCTTTTCTTACTTTAATTCTTCATTTTTTAAATACTTATTACTTCTAAAAACATACTACTTTAAACTTTTATTCAATCTTCTTTTCATACTTTACTTACACACTTTTCATAATACATAATACTCTAAATGCATACTACTTAAAACTGAAATTCTATCTTCTTCTCTTACTTTACTTACACACTTTTCTTAATAATTATTATTTCTAAAAGCATACTAATTAAAACTGAAATTCTATCTTCTTCTCTTACTTTAATTACACACTTTTAAAAATACTTATTACTTCTAAAAGCATACTACTTAAAACTGAAATTCTATCTTCTTTTCTTACTTTAATTCTTCACTTTTCTAAATACTTATTACTTCTCAAAGCATAAAACTTAAAACTGAAATTCTATCTTCTTCTCTTACTTTAATTACACACTTTTTAAAATATTTATATCTTCTCAAAAAATACTCCTTAAAACTGAAATTCTATCTTCTTTTCATACTTAACTTACACACTTTTAAAAATACTTATTACTTCTAAAAGCATACTAATTAAAACTGAAATTCTATCTTCTTCTTTTACTTTAATTACACACTTTTAAAAATACTTATTACTTCTAAAAGCATACTACTTAAAACTGAAATTCTATCTTCTTCTCTTACTTTACTTCTTCACTTTTCTAAATACTTATTACTTCTAAAAGCATACTACTTAAAACTGAAATTCTATCTTCTTTTCATACTTTACTTCTTCACTTTTCTAAATACTTAATAATTCTCAAAATATACTCCTTAAAACTGAAATTCTATCATCTTTTCATACTTTACTTCTTCACTTTTCTAAATACTTAATAATTCTCAAAGCATACTACTTAAAACTGAAATTCTATCTTCTTCTCTTACTTTACTTACACACTTTTCTAAATACTTATTATTTTAGAAAACATACTACTTTAAACTTTTATTCAATCTTCTTTTCATACTTTACTTACACACTTTTCATAATACATAATACTCTAAATGCATACTACTTAAAACTGAAATTCTATCTTCTTTTCATACTTTACTTCTTCACTTTTTCCAAATACTTATTTCTAAAAGCATACTACTTAAAACTGAAATTCTATCTTCTTTTCATACTTTACTTACACACTTTTAAAAATACTTAATAATTCTCAAAGCATAAAACTTAAAACTGAAATTCCATCTTCTTTTCTTACTTTACTTAAACAATTTTAAAAATACTTATTACTTCTAAAAGCATACTACTTAAAACTGAAATTCCATCTTCTTTTCATACTTTACTTACACACTTTTCTTAATAATTATTATTTCTAAAAGCATACTAATTAAAACTGAAATTCTATCTTCTTTTCTTACTTTACTTACACACTTTTCAAATAATTATTACTTCTCAAATCATACTACTTAAAACTGAAATTCTATCTTCTTTTCATACTTTACTTACACACTTTTCCAAATAATTATTATTTCTAAAAGCATACTACTTAAAACTGAAATTCTATCTTCTTCTCTTACTTTACTTACAAACTTTTCTAAATACTTATTACTTCTAAAAGCATACTACTTAAAACTGAAATTCTATCTTCTTCTCTTACTTTACTTCTTCACTTTTCTAAATACTTTTTACTTCTAAAAGCATACTACTTAAAACTGAAATTCTATCTTCTTTTCTTACTTTACTTCTTCACTTTTCTAAATACTTAATACTTCTAAAATCATACTACTTAAAACTGAAATTCTATCTTTTTTTCATACTTTTCTTACACACTTTTCTAAATTCTTATTATTTTAGAAAACATACTACTTTAAACTTTTATTCAATCTTCTTTTCATACTTTACTTACACACTTTTCATAATACATAATACTCTAAATGCATACTACTTAAAACTGAAATTCTATCTTCTTTTCATACTTTACTTCTTCACTTTTTCCAAATACTTATTTCTAAAAGCATACTACTTAAAACTGAAATTCTATCTTCTTTTCATACTTAACTTACACACTTTTAAAAATACTTATTACTTCTAAAAGCATACTAATTAAAACTGAAATTCTATCTTCTTCTTTTACTTTAATTACACACTTTTAAAAATACTTATTACTTCTAAAAGCATACTACTTAAAACTGAAATTCTATCTTCTTCTCTTACTTTACTTCTTCACTTTTCTAAATACTTATTACTTCTAAAAGCATACTACTTAAAACTGAAATTCTATCTTCTTTTCATACTTTACTTCTTCACTTTTCTAAATACTTAATAATTCTCAAAATATACTCCTTAAAACTGAAATTCTATCATCTTTTCATACTTTACTTCTTCACTTTTCTAAATACTTAATAATTCTCAAAGCATACTACTTAAAACTGAAATTCTATCTTCTTCTCTTACTTTACTTACACACTTTTCTAAATACTTATTATTTTAGAAAACATACTACTTTAAACTTTTATTCAATCTTCTTTTCATACTTTACTTACACACTTTTCATAATACATAATACTCTAAATGCATACTACTTAAAACTGAAATTCTATCTTCTTTTCATACTTTACTTCTTCACTTTTTCCAAATACTTATTTCTAAAAGCATACTACTTAAAACTGAAATTCTATCTTCTTTTCATACTTTACTTACACACTTTTAAAAATACTTAATAATTCTCAAAGCATAAAACTTAAAACTGAAATTCCATCTTCTTTTCTTACTTTACTTAAACAATTTTAAAAATACTTATTACTTCTAAAAGCATACTACTTAAAACTGAAATTCCATCTTCTTTTCATACTTTACTTACACACTTTTCTTAATAATTATTATTTCTAAAAGCATACTAATTAAAACTGAAATTCTATCTTCTTTTCTTACTTTACTTACACACTTTTCAAATAATTATTACTTCTCAAATCATACTACTTAAAACTGAAATTCTATCTTCTTTTCATACTTTAATTACACACTTTTCTAAATACTTATTACTTCTAAAAGCATACTACTTCAAACTGAAATTCTATCTTCTTCTCTTACTTTACTTCTTCACTTTTCTAAATACTTATTACTTCTAAAAGCATACTACTTAAAACTGAAATTCCATCTTCTTTTCTTACTTTACTTACACACTTTTCTTAATAATTATTATTTCTAAAAGCATACTAATTAAAACTGAAATTCTATCTTCTTTTCTTACTTTACTTACACACTTTTAAAAATAATTATTACTTCTCAAAAAATACTCCTTAAAACGGAAATTCTATCATCTTTTCATACTTTACTTCTTCACTTTTCTAAATACTTATTACTTCTAAAAGCATACTACTTAAAACTGAAATTCTATCTTCTTTTCTTACTTTAATTCTTCACTTTTTCCAAATACTTATTTCTAAAAGCATACTACTTAAAACTGAAATTCTATCATCTTTTCATACTTTACTTCTTCACTTTTCTAAATACTTATTACTTCTCAAAAAATACTCCTTAAAACGGAAATTCTATCATCTTTTCATACTTTACTTCTTCACTTTTCTAAATACTTATTACTTCTAAAAGCATACTACTTAAAACTGAAATTCTATCTTCTTCTCTTACTTTACTTCTTCACTTTTCTAAATACTTATTACTTCTAAAAGCATAATACTTAAAACTGAAATTCTATCTTCTTTTCTTACTTTAATTCTTCATTTTTAAAAATACTTATTTCTAAAAGCATACTACTTAAAACTGAAATTCTATCTTCTTTTCATACTTTAATTACACACTTTTCTAAATACTTATTACTTCTAAAAGCATACTAATTAAAACTGAAATTTTATCTTCTTTTCTTACTTTACTTCTTCACTTTTCTAAATACTTATTACTTCTAAAAGCATACTACTTAAAACTGAAATTCTATCTTCTTTTCTTACTTTAATTCTTCATTTTTAAAAATACTTATAATTTCTAAAAGCATACTAATTAAAACTGAAATTCTATCTTCTTTTCTTACTTTAATTCTTCATTTTTTAAATATTTATTACTTCTAAATGCATACTACTTAAAACTGAAATTCTATCTTCTTTTCTTACTTTACTTACACACTTTTCTTAATACATAATACTCTAAAAGCATACTACTTAAAACTTTTATTCAATCTTCTTTTCTTACTTTACTTCTTCACTTTTCCAAATACATAATACTACTAAAAGCATACTAATTAAAACTGAAATTCTATCTTCTTTTCATACTTTAATTACACACTTTTCTAAATACTTATTACTTCTAAAAGCATACTATTTAAAACTGAAATTCTATCTTCTTCTCTTACTTTACTTCTTCACTTTTCTAAATACTTATTACTTCTAAAAGCATACTACTTTAAACTTTTATTCAATCTTCTTTTCTTACTTTACTTACAAACTTTTCTAAATACTTATTACTTCTAAAAGCATACTACTTAAAACTGAAATTCTATCTTCTTCTCTTACTTTACTTCTTCACTTTTCTAAATACTTTTTACTTCTAAAAGCATACTACTTAAAACTGAAATTCTATCTTCTTTTCTTACTTTACTTCTTCACTTTTCCAAATACATAATACTTCTAAAATCATACTACTTAAAACTGAAATTCTATCTTTTTTTCATACTTTTCTTACACACTTTTCTAAATACTTATTATTTTAGAAAACATACTACTTTAAACTTTTATTCAATCTTCTTTTCATACTTTACTTACACACTTTTCATAATACATAATACTCTAAATGCATACTACTTAAAACTGAAATTCTATCTTCTTTTCATACTTTACTTCTTCACTTTTTCCAAATACTTATTTCTAAAAGCATACTACTTAAAACTGAAATTCTATCTTCTTTTCATACTTAACTTACACACTTTTAAAAATACTTATTACTTCTAAAAGCATACTAATTAAAACTGAAATTCTATCTTCTTCTTTTACTTTAATTACACACTTTTAAAAATACTTATTACTTCTAAAAGCATACTACTTAAAACTGAAATTCTATCTTCTTCTCTTACTTTACTTCTTCACTTTTCTAAATACTTATTACTTCTAAAAGCATACTACTTAAAACTGAAATTCTATCTTCTTTTCATACTTTACTTCTTCACTTTTCTAAATACTTAATAATTCTCAAAATATACTCCTTAAAACTGAAATTCTATCATCTTTTCATACTTTACTTCTTCACTTTTCTAAATACTTAATAATTCTCAAAGCATACTACTTAAAACTGAAATTCTATCTTCTTCTCTTACTTTACTTACACACTTTTCTAAATACTTATTATTTTAGAAAACATACTACTTTAAACTTTTATTCAATCTTCTTTTCATACTTTACTTACACACTTTTCATAATACATAATACTCTAAATGCATACTACTTAAAACTGAAATTCTATCTTCTTTTCATACTTTACTTCTTCACTTTTTCCAAATACTTATTTCTAAAAGCATACTACTTAAAACTGAAATTCTATCTTCTTTTCATACTTTACTTACACACTTTTCTTAATAATTATTATTTCTAAAAGCATAAAACTTAAAACTGAAATTCCATCTTCTTTTCTTACTTTACTTAAACAATTTTAAAAATACTTATTACTTCTAAAAGCATACTACTTAAAACTGAAATTCCATCTTCTTTTCATACTTTACTTACACACTTTTCTTAATAATTATTATTTCTAAAAGCATACTAATTAAAACTGAAATTCTATCTTCTTTTCTTACTTTACTTACACACTTTTCAAATAATTATTACTTCTCAAATCATACTACTTAAAACTGAAATTCTATCTTCTTTTCATACTTTAATTACACACTTTTCTAAATACTTATTACTTCTAAAAGCATACTACTTCAAACTGAAATTCTATCTTCTTCTCTTACTTTACTTCTTCACTTTTCTAAATACTTATTACTTCTAAAAGCATACTACTTAAAACTGAAATTCCATCTTCTTTTCTTACTTTACTTACACACTTTTCTTAATAATTATTATTTCTAAAAGCATACTAATTAAAACTGAAATTCTATCTTCTTTTCTTACTTTACTTACACACTTTTAAAAATAATTATTACTTCTCAAAAAATACTCCTTAAAACGGAAATTCTATCATCTTTTCATACTTTACTTCTTCACTTTTCTAAATACTTATTACTTCTAAAAGCATACTACTTAAAACTGAAATTCTATCTTCTTTTCTTACTTTAATTCTTCACTTTTTCCAAATACTTATTTCTAAAAGCATACTACTTAAAACTGAAATTCTATCTTCTTCTCTTACTTTACTTACACACTTTTAAAAATAATTATTACTTCTCAAAAAATACTCCTTAAAACGGAAATTCTATCATCTTTTCATACTTTACTTCTTCACTTTTCTAAATACTTATTACTTCTAAAAGCATACTACTTAAAACTGAAATTCTATCTTCTTTTCTTACTTTAATTCTTCACTTTTCTAAATACTTATTACTTCTAAAAGCATACTACTTAAAACTAAAATTCTATCTTCTTCACTTACTTTACTTCTTCATTTTCCAAATACTTATTTCTAAAAGCATACTACTTAAAACTGAAATTCTATCTTCTTTTCATACTTTAATTACACACTTTTCTAAATACTTATTACTTCTAAAAGCATACTAATTAAAACTGAAATTTTATCTTCTTTTCTTACTTTACTTCTTCACTTTTCTAAATACTTATTACTTCTAAAAGCATACTACTTAAAACTGAAATTCTATCTTCTTTTCTTACTTTAATTCTTCATTTTTAAAAATACTTATAATTTCTAAAAGCATACTAATTAAAACTGAAATTCTATCTTCTTTTCTTACTTTAATTCTTCATTTTTTAAATATTTATTACTTCTAAATGCATACTACTTAAAACTGAAATTCTATCTTCTTTTCTTACTTTACTTACACACTTTTCTTAATACATAATACTCTAAAAGCATACTACTTAAAACTTTTATTCAATCTTCTTTTCTTACTTTACTTCTTCACTTTTCCAAATACATAATACTACTAAAAGCATACTAATTAAAACTGAAATTCTATCTTCTTTTCATACTTTAATTACACACTTTTCTAAATACTTATTACTTCTAAAAGCATACTATTTAAAACTGAAATTCTATCTTCTTCTCTTACTTTACTTCTTCACTTTTCTAAATACTTATTACTTCTAAAAGCATACTACTTTAAACTTTTATTCAATCTTCTTTTCTTACTTTACTTACAAACTTTTCTAAATACTTATTACTTCTAAAAGCATACTACTTAAAACTGAAATTCTATCTTCTTCTCTTACTTTACTTCTTCACTTTTCTAAATACTTTTTACTTCTAAAAGCATACTACTTAAAACTGAAATTCTATCTTCTTTTCTTACTTTACTTCTTCACTTTTCCAAATACATAATACTTCTAAAATCATACTACTTAAAACTGAAATTCTATCTTTTTTTCATACTTTTCTTACACACTTTTCTAAATACTTATTATTTTAGAAAACATACTACTTTAAACTTTTATTCAATCTTCTTTTCATACTTTACTTACACACTTTTCATAATACATAATACTCTAAATGCATACTACTTAAAACTGAAATTCTATCTTCTTTTCATACTTTACTTCTTCACTTTTTCCAAATACTTATTTCTAAAAGCATACTACTTAAAACTGAAATTCTATCTTCTTTTCATACTTAACTTACACACTTTTAAAAATACTTATTACTTCTAAAAGCATACTAATTAAAACTGAAATTCTATCTTCTTCTTTTACTTTAATTACACACTTTTAAAAATACTTATTACTTCTAAAAGCATACTACTTAAAACTGAAATTCTATCTTCTTCTCTTACTTTACTTCTTCACTTTTCTAAATACTTATTACTTCTAAAAGCATACTACTTAAAACTGAAATTCTATCTTCTTTTCATACTTTACTTCTTCACTTTTCTAAATACTTAATAATTCTCAAAATATACTCCTTAAAACTGAAATTCTATCATCTTTTCATACTTTACTTCTTCACTTTTCTAAATACTTAATAATTCTCAAAGCATACTACTTAAAACTGAAATTCTATCTTCTTCTCTTACTTTACTTACACACTTTTCTAAATACTTATTATTTTAGAAAACATACTACTTTAAACTTTTATTCAATCTTCTTTTCATACTTTACTTACACACTTTTCATAATACATAATACTCTAAATGCATACTACTTAAAACTGAAATTCTATCTTCTTTTCATACTTTACTTCTTCACTTTTTCCAAATACTTATTTCTAAAAGCATACTACTTAAAACTGAAATTCTATCTTCTTTTCATACTTTACTTACACACTTTTAAAAATACTTAATAATTCTCAAAGCATAAAACTTAAAACTGAAATTCCATCTTCTTTTCTTACTTTACTTAAACAATTTTAAAAATACTTATTACTTCTAAAAGCATACTACTTAAAACTGAAATTCCATCTTCTTTTCATACTTTACTTACACACTTTTCTTAATAATTATTATTTCTAAAAGCATACTAATTAAAACTGAAATTCTATCTTCTTTTCTTACTTTACTTACACACTTTTCAAATAATTATTACTTCTCAAATCATACTACTTAAAACTGAAATTCTATCTTCTTTTCATACTTTAATTACACACTTTTCTAAATACTTATTACTTCTAAAAGCATACTACTTCAAACTGAAATTCTATCTTCTTCTCTTACTTTACTTCTTCACTTTTCTAAATACTTATTACTTCTAAAAGCATACTACTTAAAACTGAAATTCCATCTTCTTTTCTTACTTTACTTACACACTTTTCTTAATAATTATTATTTCTAAAAGCATACTAATTAAAACTGAAATTCTATCTTCTTTTCTTACTTTAATTCTTCATTTTTAAAAATACTTATAATTTCTAAAAGCATACTAATTAAAACTGAAATTCTATCTTCTTTTCTTACTTTAATTCTTCATTTTTTAAATATTTATTACTTCTAAATGCATACTACTTAAAACTGAAATTCTATCTTCTTTTCTTACTTTACTTACACACTTTTCTTAATACATAATACTCTAAAAGCATACTACTTAAAACTTTTATTCAATCTTCTTTTCTTACTTTACTTCTTCACTTTTCCAAATACATAATACTACTAAAAGCATACTAATTAAAACTGAAATTCTATCTTCTTTTCATACTTTAATTACACACTTTTCTAAATACTTATTACTTCTAAAAGCATACTATTTAAAACTGAAATTCTATCTTCTTCTCTTACTTTACTTCTTCACTTTTCTAAATACTTATTACTTCTAAAAGCATACTACTTTAAACTTTTATTCAATCTTCTTTTCTTACTTTACTTAAACACTTTTAAAAATACTTAATAATTCTCAAAGCATAAAACTTAAAACTGAAATTCCATCTTCTTTTCTTACTTTACTTACACACTTTTCTTAATAATTATTATTTCTAAAAGCATACTAATTAAAACTGAAATTCTATCTTCTTTTCATACTTTACTTCTTCACTTTTCCAAATAATTATTACCTCTAAAAGCATACTACTTAAAACTGAAATTCTATCTTATTCTCTTACTTTACTTACACACTTTTCTAAATACTTAATAATTCTCAAAGCATACTAATTAAAACTAAAATTCTATCTTCTTCTCTTACTTTACTTACACACTTTTAAAAATACTTATTAATTCTCAAAACATACTACTTAAAACTAAAATTCAATCTTCTTTTCTTACTTTAATTCTTCATTTTTTAAATACTTATTACTTCTAAAAACATACTACTTTAAACTTTTATTCAATCTTCTTTTCATACTTTACTTACACACTTTTCATAATACATAATACTCTAAATGCATACTACTTAAAACTGAAATTCTATCTTCTTCTCTTACTTTACTTCTTCACTTTTCTAAATACTTATTACTTCTCAGAGCATACTACTTAAAACTGAAATTCTATCTTCTTTTCATACTTTACTTACACACTTTTCTAAATACTGATTACTTCTAAAAGCATACTACTTAAAACTAAAATTCTATCTTCTTCACTTACTTTACTTCTTCATTTTTCCAAATACTTATTACTTCTAAAAGCATACTACTTAAAACTGAAATTCCATCTTCTTTTCTTACTTTACTTACACACTTTTCTTAATAATTATTATTTCTAAAAGCATACTAATTAAAACTGAAATTCTATCTTCTTTTCTTACTTTACTTACACACTTTTCCAAATAATTATTACCTCTAAAAGCATACTACTTAAAACTGAAATTCTATCTTCTTTTCATACTTTACTTCTTCACTTTTAAAAATACTTAATAATTCTCAAAGCATAAAACTTAAAACTGAAATTCTATCTTCTTCTCTTACTTTAATTACACACTTTTTAAAATATTTATTACTTCTCAAAAAATACTCCTTAAAACTGAAATTCTATCTTCTTTTCATACTTAACTTACACACTTTTAAAAATACTTATTACTTCTAAAAGCATACTAATTAAAACTGAAATTCTATCTTCTTCTTTTACTTTAATTACACACTTTTAAAAATACTTATTACTTCTAAAAGCATACTACTTAAAACTGAAATTCTATCTTCTTCTCTTACTTTACTTCTTCACTTTTCTAAATACTTATTACTTCTAAAAGCATACTACTTAAAACTGAAATTCTATCTTCTTTTCATACTTTACTTCTTCACTTTTCTAAATACTTAATAATTCTCAAAATATACTCCTTAAAACTGAAATTCTATCATCTTTTCATACTTTACTTCTTCACTTTTCTAAATACTTAATAATTCTCAAAGCATACTACTTAAAACTGAAATTCTATCTTCTTCTCTTACTTTACTTACACACTTTTCTAAATACTTATTATTTTAGAAAACATACTACTTTAAACTTTTATTCAATCTTCTTTTCATACTTTACTTACACACTTTTCATAATACATAATACTCTAAATGCATACTACTTAAAACTGAAATTCTATCTTCTTTTCATACTTTACTTCTTCACTTTTTCCAAATACTTATTTCTAAAAGCATACTACTTAAAACTGAAATTCTATCTTCTTTTCATACTTTACTTACACACTTTTAAAAATACTTAATAATTCTCAAAGCATAAAACTTAAAACTGAAATTCCATCTTCTTTTCTTACTTTACTTAAACAATTTTAAAAATACTTATTACTTCTAAAAGCATACTACTTAAAACTGAAATTCCATCTTCTTTTCATACTTTACTTACACACTTTTCTTAATAATTATTATTTCTAAAAGCATACTACTTAAAACTGAAATTCTATCTTCTTCTCTTACTTTACTTACAAACTTTTCTAAATACTTATTACTTCTAAAAGCATACTACTTAAAACTGAAATTCTATCTTCTTCTCTTACTTTACTTCTTCACTTTTCTAAATACTTTTTACTTCTAAAAGCATACTACTTAAAACTGAAATTCTATCTTTTTTTCATACTTTTCTTACACACTTTTCTAAATACTTATTATTTTAGAAAACATACTACTTTAAACTTTTATTCAATCTTCTTTTCATACTTTACTTACACACTTTTCATAATACATAATACTCTAAATGCATACTACTTAAAACTGAAATTCTATCTTCTTTTCATACTTTACTTCTTCACTTTTTCCAAATACTTATTTCTAAAAGCATACTACTTAAAACTGAAATTCTATCTTCTTTTCATACTTAACTTACACACTTTTAAAAATACTTATTAATTCTAAAAGCATACTAATTAAAACTGAAATTCTATCTTCTTTTCATACTTTACTTACACACTTTTCTTAATAATTATTATTTCTAAAAGCATACTAATTAAAACTGAAATTCTATCTTCTTCTCTTACTTTACTTACAAACTTTTCTAAATACTTATTACTTCTAAAAGCATACTACTTAAAACTGAAATTCTATCTTCTTCTCTTACTTTACTTCTTCACTTTTCTAAATACTTTTTACTTCTAAAAGCATACTACTTAAAACTGAAATTCTATCTTCTTTTCTTACTTTACTTCTTCACTTTTCCAAATACATAATACTTCTAAAATCATACTACTTAAAACTGAAATTCTATCTTTTTTTCATACTTTTCTTACACACTTTTCTAAATTCTTATTATTTTAGAAAACATACTACTTTAAACTTTTATTCAATCTTCTTTTCATACTTTACTTACACACTTTTCATAATACATAATACTCTAAATGCATACTACTTAAAACTGAAATTCTATCTTCTTTTCATACTTTACTTCTTCACTTTTTCCAAATACTTATTTCTAAAAGCATACTACTTAAAACTGAAATTCTATCTTCTTTTCATACTTAACTTACACACTTTTAAAAATACTTATTAATTCTAAAAGCATACTAATTAAAACTGAAATTCTATCTTCTTCTTTTACTTTAATTACACACTTTTAAAAATACTTATTACTTCTAAAAGCATACTACTTAAAACTGAAATTCTATCTTCTTCTCTTACTTTACTTCTTCACTTTTCTAAATACTTATTACTTCTAAAAGCATACTACTTAAAACTGAAATTCTATCTTCTTTTCATACTTTACTTCTTCACTTTTCTAAATACTTAATAATTCTCAAAATATACTCCTTAAAACTGAAATTCTATCATCTTTTCATACTTTACTTCTTCACTTTTCTAAATACTTAATAATTATCAAAGCATACTACTTAAAACTGAAATTCTATCTTCTTCTCTTACTTTACTTACACACTTTTCTAAATACTTATTATTTTAGAAAACATACTACTTTAAACTTTTATTCAATCTTCTTTTCATACTTTACTTACACACTTTTCATAATACATAATACTCTAAATGCATACTACTTAAAACTGAAATTCTATCTTCTTTTCATACTTTACTTCTTCACTTTTTCCAAATACTTATTACCTCTAAAAGCATACTACTTAAAAATGAAATTCTATCTTTTTTTCATACTTTACTTACACACTTTTCATAATAATTATTATTTCTAAAAGCATACTAATTAAAACTGAAATTCTATCTTCTTTTCTTACTTTACTTACACATTTTCAAATAATTATTACTTCTCAAATCATACTACTTAAAACTGAAATTCTATCTTCTTTTCATACTTTACTTACACACTTTTCCAAATAATTATTATTTCTAAAAGCATACTACTTAAAACTGAAATTCTATCTTCTTCTCTTACTTTACTTACAAACTTTTCTAAATACTTATTACTTCTAAAAGCATACTACTTAAAACTGAAATTCTATCTTCTTCTCTTACTTTACTTCTTCACTTTTCTAAATACTTTTTACTTCTAAAAGCATACTACTTAAAACTGAAATTCTATCTTCTTTTCTTACTTTACTTCTTCACTTTTCCAAATACATAATACTTCTAAAATCATACTACTTAAAACTGAAATTCTATCTTTTTTTCATACTTTTCTTACACACTTTTCTAAATACTTATTATTTTAGAAAACATACTACTTTAAACTTTTATTCAATCTTCTTTTCATACTTTACTTACACACTTTTCATAATACATAATACTCTAAATGCATACTACTTAAAACTGAAATTCTATCTTCTTTTCATACTTTACTTCTTCACTTTTTCCAAATACTTATTTCTAAAAGCATACTACTTAAAACTGAAATTCTATCTTCTTTTCATACTTAACTTACACACTTTTAAAAATACTTATTACTTCTAAAAGCATACTAATTAAAACTGAAATTCTATCTTTTTTTCATACTTTTCTTACACACTTTTCTAAATACTTATTATTTTAGAAAACATACTACTTTAAACTTTTATTCAATCTTCTTTTCATACTTTACTTACACACTTTTCATAATACATAATACTCTAAATGCATACTACTTAAAACTGAAATTCTATCTTCTTTTCATACTTTACTTCTTCACTTTTTCCAAATACTTATTTCTAAAAGCATACTACTTAAAACTGAAATTCCATCTTCTTTTCATACTTTACTTACACACTTTTCTTAATAATTATTATTTCTAAAAGCATACTAATTAAAACTGAAATTCTATCTTCTTTTCTTACTTTACTTACACACTTTTCAAATAATTATTACTTCTCAAATCATACTACTTAAAACTGAAATTCTATCTTCTTTTCATACTTTACTTACACACTTTTCTAAATACTTATTATTTTAGAAAACATACTACTTTAAACTTTTATTCAATCTTCTTTTCATACTTTACTTACACACTTTTCATAATACATAATACTCTAAATGCATACTACTTAAAACTGAAATTCTATCATCTTTTCATACTTTACTTCTTCACTTTTCTAAATACTTAATAATTCTCAAAGCATACTACTTAAAACTGAAATTCTATCTTCTTCTCTTACTTTACTTACACACTTTTCTAAATACTTATTATTTTAGAAAACATACTACTTTAAACTTTTATTCAATCTTCTTTTCATACTTTACTTACACACTTTTCATAATACATAATACTCTAAATGCATACTACTTAAAACTGAAATTCTATCTTCTTTTCATACTTTACTTCTTCACTTTTTCCAAATACTTATTTCTAAAAGCATACTACTTTAAACTGAAATTCTATCTTCTTTTCATACTTTACTTAAACACTTTTAAAAATACTTAATAATTCTCAAAGCATAAAACTTAAAACTGAAATTCCATCTTCTTTTCTTACTTTACTTAAACAATTTTAAAAATACTTATTACTTCTAAAAGCATACTACTTAAAACTGAAATTCCATCTTCTTTTCATACTTTACTTACACACTTTTCTTAATAATTATTATTTCTAAAAGCATACTAATTAAAACTGAAATTCTATCTTCTTTTCTTACTTTACTTACACACTTTTCAAATAATTATTACTTCTCAAATCATACTACTTAAAACTGAAATTCTATCTTCTTTTCATACTTTACTTACACACTTTTAAAAATACTTAATAATTCTCAAAGCATAAAACTTAAAACTGAAATTCATTCTTCTTTTCTTACTTTACTTAAACAATTTTAAAAATACTTATTACTTCTAAAAGCATACTACTTAAAACTGAAATTCCATCTTCTTTTCATACTTTACTTACACACTTTTCTTAATAATTATTACCTCTAAAAGCATACTAATTAAAACTGAAATTCTATCTTCTTTTCATACTTTACTTCCTCACTTTTCAAATAATTATTACTTCTCAAATCATACTCCTTAAAACTGAAATTCTATCTTTTTTTTTTACTTTACTTCTTCACTTTTAAAAATACTTATAATTTCTAAAAGTATACTAATTAAAACTGAAATTCTATCTTCTTTTCTTACTTTACTTCCTCACTTTTCCAAATAATTATTACTTCTCAAAAAATACTCCTTAAAACGGAAATTCTATCATCTTTTCATACTTTACTTCTTCACTTTTCTAAATACTTAATAATTCTCAAAGCATACTACTTAAAACTGAAATTCTATCTTCTTCTCTTACTTTACTTACACACTTTTCTAAATACTTAATACTTCTCAAAGCATACTACTTAAAACTGAAATTCTATCTTCTTTTCTTACTTTAATTCTTCATTTTTAAAAATACTTATAATTTCTAAAAGCATACTAATTAAAACTGAAATTCTATCTTCTTTTCTTACTTTACTTCTTCACTTTTCCAGATACATAATACTTCTAAAAGCATACTAATTAAAACTGAAATTCTATCTTCTTTTCATACTTTAATTACACACTTTTCTAAATACTTATTACTTCTAAAAGCATACTACTTCAAACTGATATTCTATCTTCTTCTCTTACTTTACTTCTTCACTTTTAAAAATACTTATTACTTCTAAAAGCATACTACTTAAAACTGAAATTCCATCTTCTTTTCTTACTTTACTTCTTCACTTTTCTAAATACTTATTACTTCTAAAAGCATACTAATTAAAACTGAAATTCTATCTTCTTTTCTTACTTTACTTACACACTTTTAAAAATATTTATTACTTCTCAAAAAATACTCCTTAAAACGGAAATTCTATCATCTTTTCATACTTTACTTCTTCACTTTTCTAAATACTTATTACTTCTAAAAGCATACTACTTAAAACTGAAATTCTATCTTCTTTTCTTACTTTAATTCTTCACTTTTCTAAATACTTATTACTTCTAAAAGCATACTACTTAAAACTGAAATTCTATCTTCTTCTCTTACTTTACTTACACACTTTTAAAAATAATTATTACTTCTCAAAAAATACTAATTAAAACTGAAATTCTATCTTCTTCTCTTACTTTACTTACACACTTTTAAAAATACTTATTACTTCTAAAAACATACTACTTTAAACTTTTATTTTATCTTCTTTTCATACTTTACTTACACACTTTTCATAATACATAATACTCTAAATGCATACTACTTAAAACTGAAATTCAATCTTCTTTTCATACTTTACTTCTTCACTTTTAAAAATACTTAATAATTCTCAAAGCATAAAACTTAAAACTGAAATTCTATCTTCTTTTCTTACTTTACTTAAACACTTTTAAAAATACTTATTACTTCTAAAAGCATACTACTTAAAACTGAAATTCTATCTTCTTCTCTTACTTTACTTCTTCACTTTTCTAAATACTTATTACTTCTAAAAGCATACTACTTTAAACTTTTATTCAATCTTCTTTTCATACTTTACTTCTTCACTTTTCTAAATACTTAATAATTCTCAAAGCATACTACTTAAAACTGAAATTCCATCTTCTTTTCTTACTTTACTTCTTCACTTTTAAAAATACTTATTACTTCTAAAAGCATACTAATTAAAACTAAAATTCTATCTTCTTCTCTTACTTTACTTACACACTTTTAAAAATACTTATTACTTCTAAAAGCATACTAATTCAAACTGATATTCTATCTTCTTCTCTTACTTTACTTCTTCACTTTTAAAAATACTTATTACTTCTCAAAGCATACTACTTAAAACTGAAATTCTATCTTCTTTTCATACTTTAATTACACACTTTTCTAAATACTTATTACTTCTAAAAGCATACTACTTAAAACTGAAATTCCATCTTCTTTTCATACTTTACTTCTTCACTTTTCCAAATACATAATACTTCTAAAAGCATACTAATTAAAACTGAAATTCTATCTTCTTTTCTTACTTTAATTACACACTTTTCTAAATACTTATTACTTCTAAAAGCATACTACTTAAAACTGAAATTCTATCTTCTTTTCTTACTTTACTTCTTCACTTTTCTAAATACTTATTACTTCTCAAAGCATACTACTTAAAACTGAAATTCCATCTTCTTTTCATACTTTACTTCTTCACTTTTCTAAATACTTGATAATTCTCAAAGCATACTAATTAAAACTAAAATTCTATCTTCTTCTCTTACTTTACTTACACACTTTTAAAAATACTTAATAATTCTCAAAGCATACTACTTAAAACTGAAATTCTATCTTCTTTTCATACTTTAATTACACACTTTTCTAAATACTTATTACTTCTAAAAGCATACTAATTAAAACTGAAATTTTATCTTCTTTTCTTACTTTACTTCTTCACTTTTCTAAATACTTATTACTTCTAAAAGCATACTACTTAAAACTGAAATTCTATCTTCTTTTCTTACTTTAATTCTTCATTTTTAAAAATACTTATAATTTCTAAAAGCATACTAATTAAAACTGAAATTCTATCTTCTTTTCTTACTTTAATTCTTCATTTTTTAAATATTTATTACTTCTAAAAGCATACTACTTAAAACTGAAATTCTATCTTCTTTTCTTACTTTACTTACACACTTTTCTTAATACATAATACTCTAAAAGCATACTACTTAAAACTTTTATTCAATCTTCTTTTCTTACTTTACTTCTTCACTTTTCTAAATACATAATACTTCTAAAAGCATACTACTTTAAACTTTTATTCAATCTTCTTTTCTTACTTTACTTAAACACTTTTAAAAATACTTATTACTTCTAAAAGCATACTACTTAAAACTGAAATTCCATCTTCTTTTCTTACTTTACTTACACACTTTTCTTAATAATTATTATTTCTAAAAGCATACTAATTAAAACTGAAATTCTATCTTCTTTTCTTACTTTACTTACACACTTTTCCAAATAATTATTACCTCTAAAAGCATACTACTTAAAACTGAAATTCTATCTTCTTCTCTTACTTTACTTACACACTTTTCTAAATACTTATTACTTCTAAAAGCATACTAATTAAAACTGAAATTCTATCTTCTTTTCTTACTTTACTTCTTCACTTTTCCAAATACATAATACTTCTAAAATCATACTACTTAAAACTAAAATTCTATCTTCTTCACTTACTTTACTTCTTCATTTTCCAAATACTTATTTCTAAAAGCATACTACTTAAAACTGAAATTCTATCTTCTTTTCATACTTTACTTCTTCACTTTTCTAAATACTTATTACTTCTAAAAGCATACTAATTAAAACTGAAATTCTATCTTCTTTTCATACTTTTCTTACACACTTTTCTAAATACTTATTACTTCTAAAAGCATACTACTTAAAACTAAAATTCTATCTTCTTCACTTACTTTACTTCTTCATTTTCCAAATACTTATTTCTAAAAGCATACTACTTAAAACTGAAATTCTATCTTCTTTTCATACTTTACTTCTTCACTTTTAAAAATACTTAATAATTCTCAAAGCATAAAACTTAAAACTGAAATTCCATCTTCTTTTCTTACTTTACTTAAACACTTTTAAAAATAATTATTACTTCTAAAAGCATACTACTTAAAACTGAAATTCCATCTTCTTTTCATACTTTACTTACACACTTTTCTTAATAATTATTATTTCTAAAAGCATACTAATAAAAACTGAAATTCTATCTTCTTCTCTTACTTTACTTACACACTTTTAAAAATATTTATTACTTCTAAAAGCATACTAATTAAAACTGAAATTCTATCTTCTTTTCATACTTTAATTACACACTTTTCTAAATACTTATTACTTCTAAAAGCATACTACTTAAAACTGAAATTCTATCTTCTTCTCTTACTTTACTTCTTCACTTTTCTAAATACTTATTACTTCTAAAAGCATACTACTTTAAACTTTTATTCAATCTTCTTTTCATACTTTAATTACACACTTTTAAAAATACTTAATAATTCTAAAAGCATACTAATTAAAACTGAAATTCTATCTTCTTTTCTTACTTTAATTCTTCACTTTTCCAAATACATAATACTTCTCAAAAAATACTACTTAAAACTGAAATTCTATCTTCTTTTCTTACTTTAATTCTTCATTTTTAAAAATACTTATAATTTCTAAAAGCATACTAATTAAAACTGAAATTCCATCTTCTTTTCATACTTTAATTACACTCTTTTCTAAATACTTATTACTTCTAAAAGCATACTACTTAAAACTGAAATTCTATCTTCTTCTCTTACTTTACTTCTTCACTTTTCTAAATACTTATTACTTCTCAAAAAATACTACTTAAAACTGAAATTCTATCTTCTTCTCTTACTTTAATTCTTCATTTTTTAAATAATTATTACTTCTAAAAAAATACTACTTTAAACTTTTATTCAATCTTCTTTTCATACTTTACTTACACACTTTTCATAATACATAATACTCTAAATGCATACTACTTAAAACTGAAATTCCATCTTCTTTTCTTACTTTACTTCTTCACTTTTCTAAATACTTATTACTTCTCAGAGCATACTACTTAAAACTGAAATTCTATCTTCTTTTCATACTTTACTTACACACTTTTCTAAATACTGATTACTTCTAAAAGCATACTACTTAAAACTAAAATTCTATCTTCTTCACTTACTTTACTTCTTCATTTTTCTAAATACTTAATAATTCTCAAAGCATACTAATTAAAACTAAAATTCTATCTTCTTCTCTTACTTTACTTACACACTTTTAAAAATACTTAATAATTCTCAAAGCATACTAATTAAAACTGAAATTCTATCTTCTTTTCATACTTTAATTACACACTTTTCTAACTACTTATTACTTCTAAAAGCATACTAATTAAAACTGAAATTTTATCTTCTTCTCTTACTTTACTTCTTCACTTTTAAAAATACTTATTACTTCTCAAAGCATACTACTTAAAACTGAAATTCTATCTTCTTTTCATACTTTAATTACACACTTTTCTAAATACTTATTACTTCTAAAAGCATACTACTTAAAACTGAAATTCTATCTTCTTTTCTTACTTTACTTACACACTTTTCTTAATACATAATACTCTAAAAGCATACTACTTAAAACTTTTATTCAATCTTCTTTTCTTACTTTACTTAAACACTTTTAAAAATACTTATTACTTCTAAAAGCATACTACTTAAAACTGAAATTCCATCTTCTTTTCTTACTTTACTTACACACTTTTCTTAATAATTATTATTTCTAAAAGCATACTAATTAAAACTGAAATTCTATCTTCTTTTCTTACTTTACTTACACACTTTAAAAAATACTTAATAATTCTCAAAGCATACTAATTAAAACTAAAATTCTATCTTCTTCTCTTACTTTAATTACACACTTTTCTAAATACTTATTACTTCTAAAAGCATACTACTTAAAACTGAAATTCTATCTTCTTTTCTTACTTTACTTCTTCACTTTTCTAAATACTTATTACTTCTCAAAGCATACTACTTAAAACTGAAATTCCATCTTCTTTTCATACTTTACTTCTTCACTTTTCTAAATACTTGATAATTCTCAAAGCATACTAATTAAAACTAAAATTCTATCTTCTTTTCTTACTTTACTTACACACTTTTCTAAATACTTAATAATTCTCAAAGCATACTAATTAAAACTAAAATTCTATCTTCTTCTCTTACTTTAATTACACACTTTTAAAAATACTTATTACTTCTAAAAGCATACTAATTAAAACTGAAATTTTATCTTCTTTTCTTACTTTACTTCTTCACTTTTCTAAATACTTATTACTTCTAAAAGCATACTACTTAAAACTGAAATTCATCTTCTTTTCTTACTTTAATTCTTCATTTTTTAAATACTTATTACTTCTCAAAGCATACTCCTTAAAACTGAAATTCTATCTTCTTTTCTTACTTTACTTACACACTTTTCGAATACATAATACTCTAAAAGCATACTACTTAAAACTGAAATTCATCTTCTTTTCTTACTTTACTTCTTCACTTTTCTAAATAATAATTACTTCTAAAAGCATACTACTTAAAACTGAAATTCTATCATCTTCTCTTACTTTAATTCTTCATTTTTTAAATATTTATTACTTCTAAAAGCATACTACTTAAAACTGAAATTCTATCTTCTTTTCTTACTTTACTTACACACTTTTCGAATACATAATACTCTAAAAGCATACTACTTAAAACTTTTATTCAATCTTCTTTTCTTACTTTACTTCTTCACTTTTCCAAATACATAATACTTCTAAAAGCATACTAATTAAAACTGAAATTCTATCTTCTTCTCTTACTTTAATTACACACTTTTCTAAATACTTATTACTTCTAAAAGCATACTATTTAAAACTGAAATTCTATCTTCTTTTCTTACTTTACTTCTTCACTTTTCTAAATACTTATTACTTCTAAAAGCATACTACTTAAAACTTTTATTCTATCTTCTTCTCTTACTTTACTTCTTCATTTTTCTAAATACTTAATAATTCTCAAAGCATACTAATTAAAACTAAAATTCTATCTTCTTCTCTTACTTTACTTACACACTTTTAAAAATACTTAATAATTCTCAAAGCATACTAATTAAAACTGAAATTCTATCTTCTTTTCATACTTTAATTACACACTTTTCTAACTACTTATTACTTCTAAAAGCATACTAATTAAAACTGAAATTTTATCTTCTTCTCTTACTTTACTTCTTCACTTTTAAAAATACTTATTACTTCTCAAAGCATACTACTTAAAACTGAAATTCTATCTTCTTTTCATACTTTAATTACACACTTTTCTAAATACTTATTACTTCTAAAAGCATACTACTTAAAACTGAAATTCTATCTTCTTTTCTTACTTTACTTACACACTTTTCTTAATACATAATACTCTAAAAGCATACTACTTAAAACTTTTATTCAATCTTCTTTTCTTACTTTACTTAAACACTTTTAAAAATACTTATTACTTCTAAAAGCATACTACTTAAAACTGAAATTCCATCTTCTTTTCTTACTTTACTTACACACTTTTCTTAATAATTATTATTTCTAAAAGCATACTAATTAAAACTGAAATTCTATCTTCTTTTCTTACTTTACTTACACACTTTAAAAAATACTTAATAATTCTCAAAGCATACTAATTAAAACTAAAATTCTATCTTCTTCTCTTACTTTAATTACACACTTTTCTAAATACTTATTACTTCTAAAAGCATACTACTTAAAACTGAAATTCTATCTTCTTTTCTTACTTTACTTACACTTTTAAAAATACTTATTACTTCTCAAAGCATACTACTTAAAACTGAAATTCCATCTTCTTTTCATACTTTACTTCTTCACTTTTCTAAATACTTGATAATTCTCAAAGCATACTAATTAAAACTAAAATTCTATCTTCTTTTCTTACTTTACTTACACACTTTTCTAAATACTTAATAATTCTCAAAGCATACTAATTAAAACTAAAATTCTATCTTCTTCTCTTACTTTAATTACACACTTTTAAAAATACTTATTACTTCTAAAAGCATACTAATTAAAACTGAAATTTTATCTTCTTTTCTTACTTTACTTCTTCACTTTTCTAAATACTTATTACTTCTAAAAGCATACTACTTAAAACTGAAATTCATCTTCTTTTCTTACTTTAATTCTTCATTTTTTAAATACTTATTACTTCTCAAAGCATACTCCTTAAAACTGAAATTCTATCTTCTTTTCTTACTTTACTTACACACTTTTCGAATACATAATACTCTAAAAGCATACTACTTAAAACTGAAATTCATCTTCTTTTCTTACTTTACTTCTTCACTTTTCTAAATAATTATTACTTCTAAAAGCATACTACTTAAAACTGAAATTCTATCATCTTCTCTTACTTTAATTCTTCATTTTTTAAATATTTATTACTTCTAAAAGCATACTACTTAAAACTGAAATTCTATCTTCTTTTCTTACTTTACTTACACACTTTTCGAATACATAATACTCTAAAAGCATACTACTTAAAACTTTTATTCAATCTTCTTTTCTTACTTTACTTCTTCACTTTTCCAAATACATAATACTTCTAAAAGCATACTAATTAAAACTGAAATTCTATCTTCTTCTCTTACTTTAATTACACACTTTTCTAAATACTTATTACTTCTAAAAGCATACTATTTAAAACTGAAATTCTATCTTCTTTTCTTACTTTACTTCTTCACTTTTCTAAATACTTATTACTTCTAAAAGCATACTACTTAAAACTTTTATTCTATCTTCTTCTCTTACTTTACTTACAAACTTTTCTAAATACTTATTACTTCTAAAAGCATACTACTTAAAACTGAAATTCTATCTTCTTCTCTTACTTTACTTCTTCACTTTTCTAAATACTTTTTACTTCTAAAAGCATACTACTTAAAACTGAAATTCTATCTTCTTTTCTTACTTTACTTCTTCACTTTTCCAAATACATAATACTTCTAAAATCATACTACTTAAAACTGAAATTCTATCTTTTTTTCATACTTTTCTTACACACTTTTAAAAATACTTAATAATTCTCAAAGCATAAAACTTAAAACTGAAATTCCATCTTCTTCACTTACTTTACTTCTTCATTTTCCAAATACTTATTTCTAAAAGCATACTACTTAAAACTGAAATTCTATCTTCTTTTCATACTTTACTTCTTCACTTTTAAAAATACTTAATAATTCTCAAAGCATAAAACTTAAAACTGAAATTCCATCTTCTTTTCTTACTTTACTTAAACACTTTTAAAAATACTTATTACTTCTAAAAGCATACTACTTAAAACTGAAATTCTATCTTCTTTTCATACTTTACTTACACACTTTTCTTAATAATTATTATTTCTAAAAGCATACTAATTAAAACTGAAATTCTATCTTCTTCTCTTACTTTACTTCTTCACTTTTCTAAATACTTATTACTTCTAAAAGCATACTACTTAAAACTGAAATTCCATCTTCTTTTCATACTTTACTTCTTCACTTTTCTAAATACTTAATAATTCTCAAAGCATACTAATTAAAACTAAAATTCTATCTTCTTCTCTTACTTTACTTACACACTTTTAAAAATACTTAATAATTCTAAAAGCATACTAATTAAAACTGAAATTCTATCTTCTTTTCATACTTTAATTACACACTTTTCTAAATACTTATTACTTCTAAAAGCATACTACTTAAAACTGAAATTCTATCTTCTTCTCTTACTTTACTTCTTCACTTTTCTAAATACTTATTACTTCTAAAAGCATACTACTTTAAACTTTTATTCAATCTTCTTTTCATACTTTACTTCTTCACTTTTCTAAATACTTAATAATTCTCAAAGCATACTACTTAAAACTGAAATTCCATCTTCTTTTCATACTTTATTTAAACACTTTTCATAATAATTATTATTTCTAAAAGCATACTAATTAAAACTGAAATTCTATCTCCTTTTCTTACTTTACTTACACACTTTTCCAAATAATTATTACTTCTCAAAAAATACTCCTTAAAACTGAAATTCTATCATCTTTTCATACTTTACTTCTTCACTTTTCTAAATACTTAATAATTCTCAAAGCATACTAATTAAAACTAAAATTCTATCTTCTTCTCTTACTTTACTTACACACTTTTAAAAATACTTAATAATTCTAAAAGCATACTACTTCAAACTGATATTCTATCTTCTTCTCTTATTTTACTTCTTCACTTTTAAAAATACTTATTACTTCTAAAAGCATACTAATTAAAACTGAAATTCTATCTTCTTTTCTTACTTTAATTCTTCATTTTTAAAAATACTTAATAATTCTCAAAGCATACTAATTAAAACTGAAATTCTATCTTCTTCTCTTAATTTACTTACACTTTTCTAAATACTTATTACTCTAAATGTATACTACTTCAAACTGATATTCTATCTTCTTCTCTTACTTTACTTCTTCACTTTTAAAAATACTTATTACTTCTAAAAGCATACTAATTAAAACTGAAATTCTATCTTCTTCTCTTACTTTACTTACACACTTTTCCAAATACTTATTACTTCTAAAAGCATACTAATTAAAACTGAAATTCTATCTTCTTCTCTTACTTTAATTACACACTTTTAAAAATACTTATTACTTCTAAAAGCATACTACTTAAAACTGAAATTCTATCTTCTTCTCTTACTTTACTTCTTCACTTTTCTAAATACTTATTACTTCTAAAAGCATACTACTTAAAACTGAAATTCTATCTTCTTTTCTTACTTTACTTACACTTTTAAAAATACTTATTACTTCTAAAAGCATACTACTTAAAACTGAAATTCAATCTTCTTTTCTTACTTTACTTCTTCATTTTTTAAATACTTATTACTTCTAAATGCATACTACTTTAAACTTTTATTCAATCTTCTTTTCATACTTTACTTACACACTTTTCATAATACATAATACTCTAAATGTATACTACTTCAAACTGATATTCTATCTTCTTCTCTTACTTTACTTACACTTTTAAAAATACTTATTACTTCTAAAAGCATACTACTTAAAACTGAAATTCAATCTTCTTCTCTTACTTTACTTACACTTTTCTAAATACTTATTACTTCTAAAAGCATACTACTTAAAACTGAAATTCTATCTTCTTTTCTTACTTTAATTCTTCATTTTTAAAAATACTTATAATTTCTAAAATCATACTAATTAAAACTGAAATTCCATCTTCTTTTCTTACTTTAATTCTTCATTTTTTAAATATTTATTACTTCTAAAAGCATACTACTTAAAACTGAAATTCTATCTTCTTTTCTTATTTTCTTCTTCACTTTTAAAAATACTTATTACTTCTAAAAGCATACTAATTAAAACTGAAATTCTATCTTCTTTTCTTACTTTACTTACACACTTTTCCAAATACATAATAATTCTCAAAGCATACTAATTAAAACTAAAATTCTATCTTCTTTTCTTACTTTACTTACACACTTTTCTAAATACTTATTACTTCTAAAAGCATACTACTTAAAACTGAAATTCTATCTTCTTCTCTTACTTTACTTCTTCACTTTTCTAAATACTTATTACTTCTAAAAGCATACTACTTAAAACTGAAATTCTATCTTCTTCTCTTACTTTACTTCTTCACTTTTCTAAATACTTAATAATTCTCAAAGCATACTAATTAAAACTGAAATTCTATCTTCTTCTCTTAATTTACTTACACTTTTAAAAATACTTATTACTTCTAAAAGCATACTACTTAAAACTGAAATTCAATCTTCTTTTCTTACTTTACTTCTTCACTGTTTAAAATCTTATTACTTCTAAAAGCATACTACTTAAAACTGAAATTCTATCTTCTTCTCTTACTTTACTTACACTTTTAAAAATACTTATTACTTCTAAAAGCATACTACTTAAAACTGAAATTCAATCTTCTTTTCTTACTTTACTTCTTCACTGTTTAAAAACTTATTACTTCTAAAAGCATACTAATTAAAACTGAAATTCTATCTTCTTCTCTTACTTTACTTACACTTTTAAAAATACTTATTACTTCTAAAAGCATACTAATTAAAACTGAAATTCTATCTTCTTTTCTTACTTTACTTACACACTTTTCTAAATACTTAATAATTCTCAAAGCATACTAATTAAAACTAAAATTCTATCTTCTTCTCTTACTTTACTTACACACTTTTCCAAATCTTATTACTTCTAAAAGCATACTACTTAAAACTGAAATTCTATCTTCTTTTCTTACTTTACTTGCACACTTTTCCAAATAATTATTACTTCTCAAAAAATACTCCTTAAAACGGAAATTCTATCATCTTTTCAAACTTTACTTCTTCACTTTTCTAAATACTTAATAATTCTCAAAGCATACTAATTAAAACTAAAATTCTATCTTCTTCACTTACTTTACTTAAACACTTTTAAAAATACTTATTACTTCTAAAAGCATACTAATTAAAACTGATATTCTATCTTCTTCTCTTACTTTACTTCTTCACTTTTCCAGATACATAATACTTCTAAAAGCATACTAATTAAAACTGAAATTCTATCTTCTTCTCTTACTTTACTTACACTTTTAAAAATACTTATTACTTCTAAAAGCATACTACTTAAAACTGAAATTCTATCTTCTTTTCTTACTTTAATTCTTCATTTTTAAAAATACTTATAATTTCTAAAAGCATACTAATTAAAACTGATATTCTATCTTCTTTTCTTACTTTAATTCTTCATTTTTTAAATATTTATTACTTCTAAAAGCATACTACTTCAAACTGATATTCTATCTTCTTCTCTTACTTTACTTCTTCACTTTTAAAAATATTTATTACTTCTAAAAGCATACTACTTAAAACTGAAATTCTATCTTCTTTTCTTATTTTCTTCTTCACTTTTAAAAATACTTATTACTTCTAAAAGCATACTAATTAAAACTGAAATTCTATCTTCTTCTCTTACTTTACTTCTTCACTTTTCTAAATACTTATTACTTCTAAAAGCATACTAATTAAAACTGAAATTCTATCTTCTTCTCTTACTTTAATTACACACTTTTAAAAATACTTATTACTTCTAAAAGCATACTACTTAAAACTGAAATTCTATCTTCTTCTCTTACTTTACTTCTTCACTTTTCTAAATACTTATTACTTCTAAAAGCATACTACTTAAAACTGAAATTCTATCTTCTTTTCTTACTTTACTTACACTTTTAAAAATACTTATTACTTCTAAAAGCATACTACTTAAAACTGAAATTCAATCTTCTTTTCTTACTTTACTTCTTCATTTTTTAAATACTTATTACTTCTAAAAACATATACTTTAAACTTTTATTCAATCTTCTTTTCATACTTTACTTACACACTTTTCATAATACATAATACTTCTAAAAGCATACTACTTAAAACTGAAATTCTATCTTCTTTTCTTACTTTACTTACACACTTTTCATAATACTTATCACTTCTAAAAGCATACTAATTAAAACTGAAATTCTATCTTCTTTTCTTACTTTACTTCTTCACTTTTCAAATCTTATTACTTCTAAAAGCATACTACTTAAAACTGAAATTCTATCTTCTTTTCTTACTTTACTTGCACACTTTTCCAAATAATTATTACTTCTCAAAAAATACTCCTTAAAACGGAAATTCTATCATCTTTTCAAACTTTACTTCTTCACTTTTCTAAATACTTAATAATTCTCAAAGCATACTAATTAAAACTGAAATTTTATCTTCTTTTCTTACTTTACTTAAACACTTTTAAAAATAACTTATTACTTCTAAAAGCATACTACTTAAAACTGAAATTCAATCTTCTTTTCTTACTTTACTTCTTCACTGTTTAAAAACTTAATAATTCTCAAAGCATACTAATTAAAACTGAAATTCTATCTTCTTCTCTTACTTTACTTACACTTTTAAAAATACTTATTACTTCTAAAAGCATACTACTTAAAACTGAAATTCTATCTTCTTTTCTTACTTTAATTCTTCATTTTTAAAAATACTTATAATTTCTAAAAGCATACTAATTAAAACTGATATTCTATCTTCTTTTCTTACTTTAATTCTTCATTTTTTAAATATTTATTACTTCTAAAAGCATACTACTTCAAACTGATATTCTATCTTCTTCTCTTACTTTACTTCTTCACTTTTAAAAATATTTATTACTTCTAAAAGCATACTACTTAAAACTGAAATTCTATCTTCTTTTCTTATTTTCTTCTTCACTTTTAAAAATACTTATTACTTCTAAAAGCATACTAATTAAAACTGAAATTCTATCTTCTTCTCTTACTTTACTTACACACTTTTCCAAATACATAATAATTCTCAAAGCATACTAATTAAAACTAAAATTCTATCTTCTTTTCTTACTTTACTTACACACTTTTCTAAATACTTATTACTTCTAAAAGCATACTACTTAAAACTGAAATTCTATCTTCTTCTCTTACTTTACTTCTTCACTTTTCTAAATACTTATTACTTCTAAAAGCATACTACTTAAAACTGAAATTCTATCTTCTTCTCTTACTTTAATTCTTCATTTTTAAAAATACTTAATAATTCTCAAAGCATACTAATTAAAACTGAAATTCTATCTTCTTCTCTTAATTTACTTACACTTTTCTAAATACTTATTACTTCTAAAAGCATACTACTTAAAACTGAAATTCAATCTTCTTTTCTTACTTTACTTCTTCACTGTTTAAAAACTTATTACTTCTAAAAGCATACTACTTAAAACTGAAATTCTATCTTCTTTTCTTATTTTCTTCTTCACTTTTAAAAATACTTATTACTTCTAAAAGCATACTAATTAAAACTGAAATTCTATCTTCTTTTCTTACTTTACTTACACACTTTTCTAAATACATAATAATTCTCAAAGCATACTAATTAAAACTAAAATTCTATCTTCTTTTCTTACTTTACTTACACACTTTTCTAAATACTTATTACTTCTAAAAGCATACTACTTAAAACTGAAATTCTATCTTCTTCTCTTACTTTACTTCTTCACTTTTCTAAATACTTATTACTTCTAAAAGCATACTACTTAAAACTGAAATTCTATCTTCTTCTCTTACTTTACTTCTTCACTTTTCTAAATACTTAATAATTCTCAAAGCATACTAATTAAAACTGAAATTCTATCTTCTTCTCTTAATTTACTTACACTTTTAAAAATACTTATTACTTCTAAAAGCATACTACTTAAAACTGAAATTCAATCTTCTTTTCTTACTTTACTTCTTCACTGTTTAAAAACTTATTACTTCTAAAAGCATACTACTTAAAACTGAAATTCTATCTTCTTCTCTTACTTTACTTACACTTTTAAAAATACTTATTACTTCTAAAAGCATACTACTTAAAACTGAAATTCAATCTTCTTTTCTTACTTTACTTCTTCACTGTTTAAAAACTTATTACTTCTAAAAGCATACTAATTAAAACTGAAATTCTATCTTCTTCTCTTACTTTACTTACACTTTTAAAAATACTTATTACTTCTAAAAGCATACTACTTAAAACTGAAATTCTATCTTCTTTTCTTACTTTACTTACACACTTTTCATAATACTTATCACTTCTAAAAGCATACTAATTAAAACTGAAATTCTATCTTCTTTTCTTACTTTACTTCTTCACTTTTCAAATCTTATTACTTCTAAAAGCATACTACTTAAAACTGAAATTCTATCTTCTTTTCTTACTTTACTTGCACACTTTTCCAAATAATTATTACTTCTCAAAAAATACTCCTTAAAACGGAAATTCTATCATCTTTTCAAACTTTACTTCTTCACTTTTCTAAATACTTAATAATTCTCAAAGCATACTAATTAAAACTGAAATTTTATCTTCTTTTCTTACTTTACTTAAACACTTTTAAAAATAACTTATTACTTCTAAAAGCATACTACTTAAAACTGAAATTCAATCTTCTTTTCTTACTTTACTTCTTCACTGTTTAAAAACTTAATAATTCTCAAAGCATACTAATTAAAACTGAAATTCTATCTTCTTCTCTTACTTTACTTACACTTTTAAAAATACTTATTACTTCTAAAAGCATACTACTTAAAACTGAAATTCTATCTTCTTTTCTTACTTTAATTCTTCATTTTTAAAAATACTTATAATTTCTAAAAGCATACTAATTAAAACTGATATTCTATCTTCTTTTCTTACTTTAATTCTTCATTTTTTAAATATTTATTACTTCTAAAAGCATACTACTTCAAACTGATATTCTATCTTCTTCTCTTACTTTACTTCTTCACTTTTAAAAATATTTATTACTTCTAAAAGCATACTACTTAAAACTGAAATTCTATCTTCTTTTCTTATTTTCTTCTTCACTTTTAAAAATACTTATTACTTCTAAAAGCATACTAATTAAAACTGAAATTCTATCTTCTTCTCTTACTTTACTTACACACTTTTCCAAATACATAATAATTCTCAAAGCATACTAATTAAAACTAAAATTCTATCTTCTTTTCTTACTTTACTTACACACTTTTCTAAATACTTATTACTTCTAAAAGCATACTACTTAAAACTGAAATTCTATCTTCTTCTCTTACTTTACTTCTTCACTTTTCTAAATACTTATTACTTCTAAAAGCATACTACTTAAAACTGAAATTCTATCTTCTTCTCTTACTTTAATTCTTCATTTTTAAAAATACTTAATAATTCTCAAAGCATACTAATTAAAACTGAAATTCTATCTTCTTCTCTTAATTTACTTACACTTTTCTAAATACTTATTACTTCTAAAAGCATACTACTTAAAACTGAAATTCAATCTTCTTTTCTTACTTTACTTCTTCACTGTTTAAAAACTTATTACTTCTAAAAGCATACTACTTAAAACTGAAATTCTATCTTCTTCTCTTACTTTACTTACACTTTTAAAAATACTTATTACTTCTAAAAGCATACTACTTAAAACTGAAATTCTATCTTCTTTTCTTACTTTAATTACACACTTTTTTAAATACTTATTACTTCTAAAAGCATACTACTTAAAACTGAAATTCTATCTTCTTTTCTTACTTTAATTCTTCATTTTTAAAAATACTTATAATTTCTAAAATCATACTAATTAAAACTGAAATTCCATCTTCTTTTCTTACTTTAATTCTTCATTTTTTAAATATTTATTACTTCTAAAAGCATACTACTTAAAACTGAAATTCTATCTTCTTTTCTTACTTTACTTCTTCATTTTTTAAATATTTATTACTTCTAAAAGCATACTACTTAAAACTGAAATTCCATCTTCTTTTCTTACTTTACTTACACACTTTTAAAAATACTTATTACTTCTAAAAGCATACTAATTAAAACTGAAATTCTATCTTCTTTTCTTACTTTACTTACACACTTTTCCAAATAATTATTACTTCTAAAAGCATACTACTTAAAACTGAAATTCTATCTTCTTTTCTTACTTTAATTCTTCATTTTTAAAAATACTTATAATTTCTAAAAGCATACTAATTAAAACTGAAATTCCATCTTCTTTTCTTACTTTAATTCTTCATTTTTTAAATATTTATTACTTCTAAAAGCATACTACTTCAAACTGATATTCTATCTTCTTCTCTTACTTTACTTCTTCACTTTTAAAAATATTTATTACTTCTAAAAGCATACTACTTAAAACTGAAATTCTATCTTCTTTTCTTATTTTCTTCTTCACTTTTCTAAATACTTAATAATTCTCAAAGCATACTAATTAAAACTGAAATTCTATCTTCTTCTCTTACTTTACTTACACACTTTTCTAAATACATAATAATTCTCAAAGCATACTAATTAAAACTAAAATTCTATCTTCTTTTCTTACTTTACTTACACACTTTTCTAAATACTTATTACTTCTAAAAGCATACTAATTAAAAATGATATTCTATCTTCTTCTCTTACTTTACTTACACTTTTAAAAATACTTATTACTTCTAAAAGCATACTACTTAAAACTGAAATTCTATCTTCTTCTCTTACTTTACTTCTTCACTTTTCTAAATACTTAATAATTCTCAAAGCATACTAATTAAAACTGAAATTCTATCTTCTTCTCTTAATTTACTTACACTTTTAAAAATACTTATTACTTCTAAAAGCATACTACTTAAAACTGAAATTCAATCTTCTTTTCTTACTTTACTTCTTCACTGTTTAAAAACTTATTACTTCTAAAAGCATACTACTTAAAACTGAAATTCTATCTTCTTCTCTTACTTTACTTACACTTTTAAAAATACTTATTACTTCTAAAAGCATACTACTTAAAACTGAAATTCAATCTTCTTCTCTTACTTTACTTACACTTTTCTAAATACTTATTACTTCTAAAAGCATACTACTTAAAACTGAAATTCTATCTTCTTTTCTTACTTTAATTCTTCATTTTTAAAAATACTTATAATTTCTAAAAGCATACTAATTAAAACTGAAATTCCATCTTCTTTTCTTACTTTAATTCTTCATTTTTTAAATATTTATTACTTCTAAAAGCATACTACTTAAAACTGAAATTCTATCTTCTTCTCTTACTTTACTTCTTCACTTTTCTAAATACTTATTACTTCTAAAAGCATACTACTTCAAACTGAAATTCAATCTTCTTTTCTTACTTTACTTCTTCACTGTTTAAAAACTTATTACTTCTAAAAGCATACTAATTAAAACTGAAATTTTATCTTCTTTTCTTACTTTACTTCTTCACTTTTCTAAATACTTATTACTTCTAAAAGCATACTACTTAAAACTGAAATTCTATCTTCTTTTCTTACTTTAATTCTTCATTTTTAAAAATACTTAATAATTCTAAAAGCATACTAATTAAAACTGAAATTCTATCTTCTTTTCTTACTTTAATTACACACTTTTTTAAATACTTATTACTTCTAAAAGCATACTACTTAAAACTGAAATTCTATCTTCTTTTCTTATTTTCTTCTTCACTTTTAAAAATACTTATTACTTCTAAAAGCATACTACTTAAAACTGAAATTCTATCTTCTTCTCTTACTTTACTTCTTCACTTTTCTAAATACTTAATAATTCTAAAAGCATACTAATTAAAACTGAAATTCTATCTTCTTCTCTTAATTTACTTACACTTTTAAAAATACTTATTACTTCTAAAAGCATACTACTTAAAACTGAAATTCAATCTTCTTTTCTTACTTTACTTCTTCACTGTTTAAAAACTTATTACTTCTAAAAGCATACTACTTAAAACTGAAATTCTATCTTCTTCTCTTACTTTACTTACACTTTTAAAAATACTTATTACTTCTAAAAGCATACTACTTAAAACTGAAATTCAATCTTCTTCTCTTACTTTACTTACACTTTTCTAAATACTTATTACTTCTAAAAGCATACTACTTAAAACTGAAATTCTATCTTCTTTTCTTACTTTAATTCTTCATTTTTAAAAATACTTATAATTTCTAAAAGCATACTAATTAAAACTGAAATTCCATCTTCTTTTCTTTCTTTAATTCTTCATTTTTTAAATATTTATTACTTCTAAAAGCATACTACTTAAAACTGAAATTCTATCTTCTTTTCTTACTTTACTTCTTCACTTTTCTAAATACTTATTACTTCTAAAAGCATACTACTTAAAACTGAAATTCAATCTTCTTTTCTTACTTTAATTCTTCACTGTTTAAAAACTTAATAATTCTCAAAGCATACTAATTAAAACTGAAATTTTATCTTCTTTTCTTACTTTACTTAAACACTTTTCTAAATACTTATTACTTCTAAAAGCATACTACTTAAAACTGAAATTCAATCTTCTTTTCTTACTTTACTTCTTCACTGTTTAAAAACTTAATAATTCTCAAAGCATACTAATTAAAACTGAAATTCTATCTTCTTTTCTTACTTTAATTCTTCATTTTTAAAAATACTTATAATTTCTAAAAGCATACTAATTAAAACTGAAATTCTATCTTCTTTTCATACTTTAATTACACACTTTTAAAAATACTTATTACTTCTAAAAGCATACTACTTAAAACTGAAATTCTATCTTCTTTTCTTACTTTAATTCTTCATTTTTAAAAATACTTATAATTTCTAAAAGCATACTAATTAAAACTGAAATTCTATCTTCTTTTCTTACTTTAATTCTTCATTTTTTAAATATTTATTACTTCTAAAAGCATACTACTTAAAACTGAAATTCCATCTTCTTTTCTTACTTTACTTCTTCACTTTTTTAAATACTTATTACTTCTAAAAGCATACTAATTAAAACTGAAATTCTATCTTCTTTTCTTACTTTACTTCTTCACTTTTCTAAATACTTATTACTTTTAAAAGCATACTACTTAAAACTGAAATTCTATCTTCTTTTCTTACTTTAATTCTTCATTTTTAAAAATATTTATTACTTCTAAAAGCATACTAATTAAAAATGATATTCTATCTTCTTCTCTTACTTTACTTCTTCACTTTTCCAGATACATAATACTTCTAAAAGCATACTAATTAAAACTGAAATTCTATCTTCTTTTCATACTTTAATTACACACTTTTAAAAATACTTATTACTTCTAAAAGCATACTACTTAAAACTGAAATTCTATCTTCTTTTCATACTTTAATTACACTCTTTTCTAAATACTTATTACTTCTAAAAGCATACTAATTAAAACTGAAATTCTATCTTCTTTTCTTACTTTAATTCTTCACTGTTTAAAAACTTATTACTTCTAAAAGCATACTACTTAAAACTGAAATTCTATCTTCTTCTCTTACTTTACTTACACTTTTAAAAATACTTATTACTTCTAAAAGCATACTACTTAAAACTGAAATTCAATCTTCTTCTCTTACTTTACTTACACTTTTCTAAATACTTATTACTTCTAAAAGCATACTACTTAAAACTGAAATTCTATCTTCTTTTCTTACTTTAATTCTTCATTTTTAAAAATACTTATAATTTCTAAAAGCATACTAATTAAAACTGAAATTCCATCTTCTTTTCTTACTTTAATTCTTCATTTTTTAAATATTTATTACTTCTAAAAGCATACTACTTAAAACTGAAATTCTATCTTCTTCTCTTACTTTACTTCTTCACTTTTCTAAATACTTATTACTTCTAAAAGCATACTACTTCAAACTGAAATTCAATCTTCTTTTCTTACTTTACTTCTTCACTGTTTAAAAACTTATTACTTCTAAAAGCATACTAATTAAAACTGAAATTTTATCTTCTTTTCTTACTTTACTTCTTCACTTTTCTAAATACTTATTACTTCTAAAAGCATACTACTTAAAACTGAAATTCTATCTTCTTTTCTTACTTTAATTCTTCATTTTTAAAAATACTTATAATTTCTAAAAGCATACTAATTAAAACTGAAATTCTATCTTCTTTTCTTACTTTAATTCTTCATTTTTTAAATATTTATTACTTCTAAAAGCATACTACTTAAAACTGAAATTCTATCTTCTTTTCTTATTTTCTTCTTCACTTTTAAAAATACTTATTACTTCTAAAAGCATACTAATTAAAACTGAAATTCTATCTTCTTCTCTTACTTTACTTACACACTTTTCCAAATACATAATAATTCTAAAAGCATACTAATTAAAACTGAAATTCTATCTTCTTCTCTTAATTTACTTACACTTTTAAAAATACTTATAATTTCTAAAATCATACTGATTAAAACTGAAATTCCATCTTCTTTTCTTACTTTAATTCTTCATTTTTTAAATATTTATTACTTCTAAAAGCATACTACTTAAAACTGAAATTCTATCTTCTTCTCTTACTTTACTTCTTCACTTTTCTAAATACTTATTACTTCTAAAAGCATACTACTTCAAACTGAAATTCAATCTTCTTTTCTTACTTTACTTCTTCACTGTTTAAAAACTTATTACTTCTAAAAGCATACTAATTAAAACTGAAATTTTATCTTCTTTTCTTACTTTACTTCTTCACTTTTCTAAATACTTATTACTTCTAAAAGCATACTACTTAAAACTGAAATTCTATCTTCTTTTCTTACTTTAATTCTTCATTTTTAAAAATACTTAATAATTCTAAAAGCATACTAATTAAAACTGAAATTCTATCTTCTTTTCTTACTTTAATTACACACTTTTTTAAATATTTATTACTTCTAAAAGCATACTACTTAAAACTGAAATTCTATCTTCTTTTCTTATTTTCTTCTTCACTTTTAAAAATACTTATTACTTCTAAAAGCATACTACTTAAAACTGAAATTCTATCTTCTTCTCTTACTTTACTTCTTCACTTTTCTAAATACTTAATAATTCTAAAAGCATACTAATTAAAACTGAAATTCTATCTTCTTCTCTTAATTTACTTACACTTTTAAAAATACTTATTACTTCTAAAAGCATACTACTTAAAACTGAAATTCAATCTTCTTTTCTTACTTTACTTCTTCACTGTTTAAAAACTTATTACTTCTAAAAGCATACTACTTAAAACTGAAATTCTATCTTCTTCTCTTACTTTACTTACACTTTTAAAAATACTTATTACTTCTAAAAGCATACTACTTAAAACTGAAATTCAATCTTCTTCTCTTACTTTACTTACACTTTTCTAAATACTTATTACTTCTAAAAGCATACTACTTAAAACTGAAATTCTATCTTCTTTTCTTACTTTAATTCTTCATTTTTAAAAATACTTATAATTTCTAAAAGCATACTAATTAAAACTGAAATTCCATCTTCTTTTCTTACTTTAATTCTTCATTTTTTAAATATTTATTACTTCTAAAAGCATACTACTTAAAACTGAAATTCTATCTTCTTTTCTTACTTTACTTCTTCACTTTTCTAAATACTTATTACTTCTAAAAGCATACTACTTAAAACTGAAATTCAATCTTCTTTTCTTACTTTACTTCTTCACTGTTTAAAAACTTAATAATTCTCAAAGCATACTAATTAAAACTGAAATTTTATCTTCTTTTCTTACTTTACTTAAACACTTTTAAAAATACTTATTACTTCTAAAAGCATACTACTTAAAACTGAAATTCAATCTTCTTTTCTTACTTTACTTCTTCACTGTTTAAAAACTTAATAATTCTCAAAGCATACTAATTAAAACTGAAATTCTATCTTCTTTTCATACTTTAATTACACACTTTTCCAAATACTTATTACTTCTAAAAGCATACTACTTAAAACTGAAATTCTATCTTCTTTTCTTACTTTAATTCTTCATTTTTAAAAATACTTATAATTTCTAAAAGCATACTAATTAAAACTGAAATTCTATCTTCTTTTCATACTTTAATTACACACTTTTAAAAATAATTATTACTTCTAAAAGCATACTACTTAAAACTGAAATTCTATCTTCTTTTCTTACTTTAATTCTTCATTTTTAAAAATACTTATAATTTCTAAAAGCATACTAATTAAAACTGAAATTCTATCTTCTTTTCTTACTTTAATTCTTCATTTTTTAAATATTTATTACTTCTAAAAGCATACTACTTAAAACTGAAATTCCATCTTCTTTTCTTACTTTACTTCTTCACTTTTCTAAATACTTATTACTTCTAAAAGCATACTACTTAAAACTGAAATTCAATCTTCTTTTCTTACTTTACTTCTTCACTGTTTAAAAATACTTATAATTTCTAAAAGCATACTAATTAAAACTGAAATTCTATCTTCTTTTCATACTTTAATTACACACTTTTAAAAATACTTATTACTTCTAAAAGCATACTACTTAAAACTGAAATTCTATCTTCTTTTCTTACTTTAATTCTTCATTTTTAAAAATACTTATAATTTCTAAAAGCATACTAATTAAAACTGAAATTCTATCTTCTTTTCTTACTTTAATTCTTCATTTTTTAAATATTTATTACTTCTAAAAGCATACTACTTAAAACTGAAATTCCATCTTCTTTTCTTACTTTACTTCTTCACTTTTTTAAATATTTATTACTTCTAAAAGCATACTACTTAAAACTGAAATTCAATCTTCTTTTCTTACTTTACTTCTTCACTGTTTAAAAACTTAATAATTCTCAAAGCATACTAATTAAAACTGAAATTCTATCTTCTTTTCTTACTTTAATTCTTCATTTTTAAAAATACTTATTACTTCTAAAAGCATACTAATTAAAAATGATATTCTATCTTCTTCTCTTACTTTACTTCTTCACTTTTCCAGATACATAATACTTCTAAAAGCATACTAATTAAAACTGAAATTCTATCTTCTTTTCATACTTTAATTACACACTTTTAAAAATACTTATTACTTCTAAAAGCATACTACTTAAAACTGAAATTCTATCTTCTTTTCATACTTTAATTACACTCTTTTCTAAATACTTATTACTTCTAAAAGCATACTAATTAAAACTGAAATTCTATCTTCTTCTCTTACTTTACTTACACACTTTTCCAAATACTTATTACTTCTAAAAGCATACTACTTAAAACTGAAATTCTATCTTCTTTTCTTACTTTAATTACACACTTTTCTAAATATTTATTACTTCTAAAAGCATACTACTTAAAACTGAAATTCTATCTTCTTTTCTTACTTTAATTCTTCATTTTTAAAAATACTTAATAATTTCTAAAAGCATACTAATTAAAACTGAAATTCTATCTTCTTTTCTTACTTTAATTCTTCATTTTTTAAATATTTATTACTTCTAAAAGCATACTAATTAAAACTGAAATTCCATCTTCTTCTCTTACTTTACTTACACACTTTTAAAAATACTTATTACTTCTAAAAGCATACTACTTAAAACTGAAATTCCATCTTCTTCTCTTACTTTACTTACACACTTTTCTAAATACTTATAATTTCTAAAAGCATACTACTTAAAACTGAAATTCCATCTTCTTTTCATACTTTACTTACACACTTTTCTTAATAATTATTATTTCTAAAAGCATACTAATTAAAACTGAAATTCTATCTTCTTTTCTTACTTTACTTACACACTTTTCTTAATAATTATTATTTCTAAAAGCATACTAATTAAAACTGAAATTCTATCTTCTTCTCTTACTTTACTTCTTCACTTTTCTAAATACTTATTACTTCTAAAAGCATACTACTTAAAACTGAAATTCTATCTTCTTCTCTTACTTTACTTCTTCACTTTTCTAAATACTTAATAATTCTCAAAGCATACTAATTAAAACTAAAATTCTATCTTCTTCTCTTACTTTACTTACACACTTTTCCAAATACTTATTACTTCTAAAAGCATACTACTTAAAACTGAAATTCTATCTTCTTTTCTTACTTTAATTACACACTTTTCTAAATACTTATTACTTCTAAAAGCATACTACTTAAAACTAAAATTCTATCTTCTTCTCTTACTTTACTTACACACTTTTAAAAATACTTATTACTTCTAAAAGCATACTACTTAAAACTGAAATTCTATCTTCTTTTCTTACTTTACTTCCTCACTTTTCAAATACTTATTACTTCTAAAAGCATACTACTTAAAACTGAAATTCCATCTTCTTTTCTTACTTTACTTACACACCTTTCTTAATAATTATTATTTCTAAAAGCATACTAATTAAAACTGAAATTCTATCTTCTTTTCTTACTTTACTTAAACACTTTTCCAAATAATTATTACTTCTCAAAGCATAAAACTTAAAACTGAAATTCTATCTTCTTTTCATACTTTAATTACACACTTTTCTAAATACTTATTACTTCTAAAAGCATACTAATTAAAACTAAAATTCTATCTTCTTCTCTTACTTTACTTACACACTTTTAAAAATACTTATTACTTCTAAAAGCATACTACTTAAAACTGAAATTCTATCTTCTTCTCTTACTTTACTTCTTCACTATTAAAAATACTTATTACTTCTAAAAGCATACTAATTAAAACTGAAATTCTATCTTCTTTTCTTACTTTACTTACACTTTTCTAAATACTTATTACTTCTAAAAGCATACTACTTAAAACTGAAATTCTATCTTCTTTTCTTACTTTAATTCTTCATTTTTAAAAATACTTATAATTTCTAAAAGCATACTAATTAAAACTGAAATTCTATCTTCTTTTCTTACTTTACTTCTTCACTTTTCCAGATACATAATACTTCTAAAAGCATACTAATTAAAACTGAAATTCTATCTTCTTTTCATACTTTAATTACACACTTTTAAAAATACTTAATAATTCTAAAAGCATACTAATTAAAACTGAAATTCTATCTTCTTTTCTTACTTTAATTCTTCACTTTTCCAAATACATAATACTTCTCAAAAAATACTACTTAAAACTGAAATTCTATCTTCTTTTCTTACTTTAATTCTTCATTTTTAAAAATACTTATAATTTCTAAAAGCATACTAATTAAAACTGAAATTCCATCTTCTTTTCATACTTTAATTACACTCTTTTCTAAATACTTATTACTTCTAAAAGCATACTACTTAAAACTGAAATTCTATCTTCTTCTCTTACTTTACTTACACTTTTCTAAATACTTATTACTTCTAAAAGCATACTACTTAAAACTGAAATTCTATCTTCTTTTCTTACTTTAATTACACACTTTTCTAAATACTTATTACTTCTAAAAGCATACTACTTAAAACTGAAATTCCATCTTCTTTTCTTACTTTAATTCTTCATTTTTTAAATATTTATTACTTCTAAAAGCATACTAATTAAAACTGAAATTCTATCTTCTTTTCTTACTTTACTTACACACTTTTCCAAATAATTTTTACTTCTCAAAGCATAAAACTTAAAACTGAAATTCTATCTTCTTTTCATACTTTAATTACACTCTTTTCTAAATACTTATTACTTCTAAAAGCATACTAATTAAAACTAAAATTCTATCTTCTTCTCTTACTTTACTTACACACTTTTAAAAATACTTATTACTTCTAAAAGCATACTACTTAAAACTGAAATTCTATCTTCTTCTCTTACTTTACTTCTTCACTTTTAAAAATACTTATTACTTCTAAAAGCATACTAATTAAAACAAAATTCTATCTTCTTTTCTTACTTTACTTCTTTACTTTTCTAAATACTTATTACTTCTAAAAGCATACTACTTAAAACTGAAATTCTATCTTCTTTTCTTACTTTAATTCTTCATTTTTAAAAATACTTAATAATTCTCAAAGCATACTAATTAAAACTAAAATTCTATCTTCTTTTCTTACTTTACTTACACACTTTTCTAGATACATAATACTTCTAAAAGCATACTAATTAAAACTGAAATTCTATCTTCTTTTCATACTTTAATTACACACTTTTAAAAATACTTAATAATTCTAAAAGCATACTAATTAAAACTGAAATTCTATCTTCTTTTCTTACTTTACTTCTTCACTTTTCCAAATACATAATACTTCTAAAAGCATACTACTTAAAACTGAAATTCTATCTTCTTTTCTTACTTTAATTCTTCATTTTTTAAAATACTTATAATTTCTAAAAGCATACTAATTAAAACTGAAATTCCATCTTCTTTTCATACTTTAATTACACTCTTTTCTAAATACTTATTACTTCTAAAAGCATACTACTTAAAACTGAAATTCTATCTTCTTCTCTTACTTTACTTCTTCACTTTTCTAAATACTTATTACTTCTCAAAAAATACTAATTAAAACTGAAATTCTATCTTCTTTTCATACTTTAATTACACACTTTTCTAAATACTTATTACTTCTAAAAGCATACTAATTAAAACTGAAATTCTATCTTCTTTTCTTACTTTAATTCTTCATTTTTTAAATACTTATTACTTCTAAAAACATACTACTTTAAACTTTTATTCAATCTTCTTTTCATACTTTACTTACACACTTTTCTAAATACTTATTACTTCTAAAAGCATACTACTTAAAACTGAAATTCTATCTTCTTCTCTTACTTTACTTCTTCACTTTTCTAAATACTTAATAATTCTCAAAGCATACTAATTAAAACTGAAATTCTATCTTCTTCTCTTACTTTACTTACACTTTTAAAAATACTTATTACTTCTAAAAGCATACTACTTAAAACTGGAATTCTATCTTCTTTTCTTACTTTAATTCTTCATTTTTAAAAATACTTATAATTTCTAAAATCATACTACTTAAAACTGAAATTCTATCTTCTTCTCTTACTTTACTTACACTTTTAAAAATACTTATTACTTCTAAAAGCATACTACTTAAAACTGAAATTCAATCTTCTTTTCTTACTTTACTTCTTCACTGTTTAAAAACTTATTACTTCTAAAAGCATACTACTTAAAACTGAAATTCTATCTTCTTTTCTTACTTTACTTACACACTTTTCATAATACTTATCACTTCTAAAAGCATACTACTTAAAACTGAAATTCTATTTTCTTTTCTTACTTTACTTACACACTTTTCCAAATAATTATTACTTCTCAAAAAATACTCCTTAAAACTGAAATTCTATCATCTTTTCATACTTTACTTCTTCACTTTTCTAAATACTTAATAATTCTCAAAGCATACTAATTAAAACTGAAATTCTATCATCTTTTCATACTTTACTTCTTCACTTTTCTAAATACTTAATACTTCTCAAAGCATACTACTTAAAACTGAAATTCTATCTTCTTTTCTTACTTTAATTCTTCATTTTTAAAAATACTTATAATTTCTAAAAGCATACTAATTAAAACTGAAATTCTATCTTCTTTTCTTACTTTACTTCTTCACTTTTCCAGATACATAATACTTCTAAAAGCATACTACTTCAAACTGATATTCTATCTTCTTTTCATACTTTAATTACACACTTTTCTAAATAGTTATTACTTCTAAAAGCATACTACTTAAAACTGAAATTCTATCTTCTTCTCTTACTTTACTTACACACTTTTAAAAATACTTATTACTTCTAAAAGCATACTACTTAAAACTGAAATTCCATCTTCTTTTCTTACTTTAATTCTTCATTTTTTAAATATTTATTACTTCTCAAAGCATACTACTTAAAACTGAAATTCCATCTTCTTTTCTTACTTTACTTCTTCACTTTTAAAAATACTTATTACTTCTAAAAGCATACTAATTAAAACTGAAATTCTATCTTCTTTTCTTACTTTACTTACACACTTTTCCAAATACTTAATACTTCTCAAAGCATACTACTTAAAACTGAAATTCTATCTTCTTTTCTTACTTTAATTCTTCATTTTTAAAAATACTTATAATTTCTAAAAGCATACTAATTAAAACTGAAATTCTATCTTCTTTTCTTACTTTACTTCTTCACTTTTCCAGATACATAATACTTCTAAAAGCATACTACTTCAAACTGATATTCTATCTTCTTTTCATACTTTAATTACAAACTTTTCTAAATAGTTATTACTTCTAAAAGCATACTACTTAAAACTGAAATTCTATCTTCTTCTCTTACTTTACTTACACACTTTTAAAAATACTTATTACTTCTAAAAGCATACTACTTAAAACTGAAATTCCATCTTCTTTTCTTACTTTAATTCTTCATTTTTTAAATATTTATTACTTCTCAAAGCATACTACTTAAAACTGAAATTCCATCTTCTTTTCTTACTTTACTTCTTCACTTTTAAAAATACTTATTACTTCTAAAAGCATACTAATTAAAACTAAAATTCTATCTTCTTCTCTTACTTTACTTCCTCACTTTTCAAATACTTATTACTTCTAAAAGCATACTACTTAAAACTGAAATTCCATCTTCTTTTCTTACTTTACTTACACACCTTTCTTAATAATTATTATTTCTAAAAGCATACTAATTAAAACTGAAATTCTATCTTCTTTTCTTACTTTACTTACACACTTTTCCAAATAATTATTACTTCTCAAAAAATACTCCTTAAAACTGAAATTCTATCATCTTTTCATACTTTACTTCTTCACTTTTCTAAATACTTAATAATTCTCAAAGCATACTAATTAAAACTAAAATTCTATCTTCTTCTCTTACTTTACTTACACACTTTTAAAAATACTTATTACTTCTAAAAGCATACTACTTAAAACTGAAATTCTATCTTCTTCTCTTACTTTACTTCTTCACTTTTAAAAATACTTATTACTTCTAAAAGCATACTAATTAAAACTGAAATTCTATCTTCTTTTCTTACTTTACTTCTTTACTTTTCTAAATACTTATTACTTCTAAAAGCATACTACTTAAAACTGAAATTCTATCTTCTTTTCTTACTTTAATTCTTCATTTTTAAAAATACTTATAATTTCTAAAAGCATACTAATTAAAACTGAAATTCTATCTTCTTTTCTTACTTTACTTCTTCACTTTTCCAGATACATAATACTTCTAAAAGCATACTACTTCAAACTGATATTCTATCTTCTTTTCATACTTTAATTACACACTTTTCTAAATAGTTATTACTTCTAAAAGCATACTACTTAAAACTGAAATTCTATCTTCTTCTCTTACTTTACTTACACACTTTTAAAAATACTTATTACTTCTAAAAGCATACTACTTAAAACTGAAATTCCATCTTCTTTTCTTACTTTAATTCTTCATTTTTTAAATATTTATTACTTCTCAAAGCATACTACTTAAAACTGAAATTCCATCTTCTTTTCTTACTTTACTTCTTCACTTTTAAAAATACTTATTACTTCTAAAAGCATACTAATTAAAACTGAAATTCTATCTTCTTTTCTTACTTTACTTACACACTTTTCCAAATACTTAATACTTCTCAAAGCATACTACTTAAAACTGAAATTCTATCTTCTTTTCTTACTTTAATTCTTCATTTTTAAAAATACTTATAATTTCTAAAAGCATACTAATTAAAACTGAAATTCTATCTTCTTTTCTTACTTTACTTCTTCACTTTTCCAGATACATAATACTTCTAAAAGCATACTACTTCAAACTGATATTCTATCTTCTTTTCATACTTTAATTACAAACTTTTCTAAATAGTTATTACTTCTAAAAGCATACTACTTAAAACTGAAATTCTATCTTCTTCTCTTACTTTACTTACACACTTTTAAAAATACTTATTACTTCTAAAAGCATACTACTTAAAACTGAAATTCCATCTTCTTTTCTTACTTTAATTCTTCATTTTTTAAATATTTATTACTTCTCAAAGCATACTACTTAAAACTTTTATTCAATCTTCTTTTCATACTTTACTTACACACTTTTCTAAATACTTATTACTTCTAAAAGCATACTACTTAAAACTGAAATTCTATCTTCTTCTCTTACTTTACTTCTTCATTTTTCTAAATACTTATTACTTCTAAAAGCATACTACTTAAAACTGAAATTCCATCTTCTTTTCTTACTTTACTTACACACCTTTCTTAATAATTATTATTTCTAAAAGCATACTAATTAAAACTGAAATTCTATCTTCTTTTCTTACTTTACTTACACACTTTTCCAAATAATTATTACTTCTCAAAAAATACTCCTTAAAACTGAAATTCTATCATCTTTTCATACTTTACTTCTTCACTTTTCTAAATACTTAATAATTCTCAAAGCATACTAATTAAAACTAAAATTCTATCTTCTTCTCTTACTTTACTTACACACTTTTAAAAATACTTATTACTTCTAAAAGCATACTACTTAAAACTGAAATTCTATCTTCTTCTCTTACTTTACTTCTTCACTTTTAAAAATACTTATTACTTCTAAAAGCATACTAATTAAAACTGAAATTCTATCTTCTTTTCTTACTTTACTTCTTTACTTTTCTAAATACTTATTACTTCTAAAAGCATACTACTTAAAACTGAAATTCTATCTTCTTTTCTTACTTTAATTCTTCATTTTTAAAAATACTTATTATTTCTAAAAGCATACTAATTAAAACTGAAATTCTATCTTCTTTTCTTACTTTACTTACACACTTTTCCAGATACATAATACTTCTAAAAGCATACTAATTAAAACTGAAATTCTATCTTCTTTTCATACTTTAATTACACACTTTTAAAAATACTTAATAATTCTAAAAGCATACTAATTAAAACTGAAATTCTATCTTCTTTTCTTACTTTACTTCTTCACTTTTCCAAATACATAATACTTCTAAAAGCATACTACTTAAAACTGAAATTCTATCTTCTTTTCTTACTTTAATTCTTCATTTTTTAAAATACTTATAATTTCTAAAAGCATACTAATTAAAACTGAAATTCCATCTTCTTTTCATACTTTAATTACACTCTTTTCTAAATACTTATTACTTCTAAAAGCATACTACTTAAAACTGAAATTCTATCTTCTTCTCTTACTTTACTTCTTCACTTTTCTAAATACTTATTACTTCTCAAAAAATACTACTTAAAACTGAAATTCTATCTTCTTTTCATACTTTAATTACACACTTTTCTAAATACTTATTACTTCTAAAAGCATACTAATTAAAACTGAAATTCTATCTTCTTTTCTTACTTTAATTCTTCATTTTTTAAATACTTATTACTTCTAAAAACATACTACTTTAAACTTTTATTCAATCTTCTTTTCATACTTTACTTACACACTTTTCTAAATACTTATTACTTCTAAAAGCATACTACTTAAAACTGAAATTCTATCTTCTTCTCTTACTTTACTTCTTCATTTTTCTAAATACTTAATAATTCTCAAAGCATACTAATTAAAACTGAAATTCTATCTTCTTCTCTTACTTTACTTACACTTTTAAAAATACTTATTACTTCTAAAAGCATACTACTTAAAACTGGAATTCTATCTTCTTTTCTTACTTTAATTCTTCATTTTTAAAAATACTTATAATTTCTAAAATCATACTACTTAAAACTGAAATTCTATCTTCTTCTCTTACTTTACTTACACTTTTAAAAATACTTATTACTTCTAAAAGCATACTACTTAAAACTGAAATTCAATCTTTTTTTCTTACTTTACTTCCTCACTGTTTAAAAACTTATTACTTCTAAAAGCATACTACTTAAAACTGAAATTCTATCTTCTTTTCTTACTTTACTTACACACTTTTCATAATACTTATCACTTCTAAAAGCATACTACTTAAAACTGAAATTCTATTTTCTTTTCTTACTTTACTTACACACTTTTCCAAATAATTATTACTTCTCAAAAAATACTCCTTAAAACTGAAATTCTATCATCTTTTCATACTTTACTTCTTCACTTTTCTAAATACTTAATAATTCTCAAAGCATACTAATTAAAACTGAAATTCTATCTTCTTTTCTTACTTTACTTACACACTTTTCCAAATACTTAATACTTCTCAAAGCATACTACTTAAAACTGAAATTCTATCTTCTTTTCTTACTTTAATTCTTCATTTTTAAAAATACTTATAATTTCTAAAAGCATACTAATTAAAACTGAAATTCTATCTTCTTTTCTTACTTTACTTCTTCACTTTTCCAGATACATAATACTTCTAAAAGCATACTACTTCAAACTGATATTCTATCTTCTTTTCATACTTTAATTACACACTTTTCTAAATAGTTATTACTTCTAAAAGCATACTACTTAAAACTGAAATTCTATCTTCTTCTCTTACTTTACTTACACACTTTTAAAAATACTTATTACTTCTAAAAGCATACTACTTAAAACTGAAATTCCATCTTCTTTTCTTACTTTACTTACACACTTTTCTAAATACTTATTACTTCTAAAAGCATACTACTTAAAACTGAAATTCTATCTTCTTCTCTTACTTTACTTCTTCACTTTTCTAAATACTTAATAATTCTCAAAGCATACTAATTAAAACTAAAATTCTATCTTCTTCTCTTACTTTACTTCCTCACTTTTCAAATACTTATTACTTCTAAAAGCATACTACTTAAAACTGAAATTCCATCTTCTTTTCTTACTTTACTTACACACCTTTCTTAATAATTATTATTTCTAAAAGCATACTAATTAAAACTGAAATTCTATCTTCTTTTCTTACTTTACTTACACACTTTTCCAAATAATTATTACTTCTCAAAAAATACTCCTTAAAACTGAAATTCTATCATCTTTTCATACTTTACTTCTTCACTTTTCTAAATACTTATTACTTCTAAAAGCATACTAATTAAAACTAAAATTCTATCTTCTTCTCTTACTTTACTTACACACTTTTAAAAATACTTATTACTTCTAAAAGCATACTACTTAAAACTGAAATTCTATCTTCTTCTCTTACTTTACTTCTTCACTTTTAAAAATACTTATTACTTCTAAAAGCATACTAATTAAAACTGAAATTTTATCTTCTTTTCTTACTTTACTTCTTCACTTTTCCAAATACTTATTACTTCTAAAAGCATACTAATTAAAACTGAAATTCTATCTTCTTTTCTTACTTTACTTACACACTTTTCTAAATACATAATACTTCTCAAAGCATACTACTTAAAACTGAAATTCTATCTTCTTTTCTTACTTTAATTCTTCATTTTTAAAAATACTTAATAATTCTCAAAGCATACTAATTAAAACTGAAATTCTATCTTCTTCTCTTACTTTACTTACACTTTTAAAAATACTTATTACTTCTAAAAGCATACTACTTAAAACTGGAATTCTATCTTCTTTTCTTACTTTAATTCTTCATTTTTAAAAATACTTATAATTTCTAAAATCATACTACTTAAAACTGAAATTCTATCTTCTTCTCTTACTTTACTTACACTTTTAAAAATACTTATTACTTCTAAAAGCATACTACTTAAAACTGAAATTCCATCTTCTTTTCTTACTTTACTTACACACTTTTCTTAATAATTATTATTTCTAAAAGCATACTAATTAAAACTGAAATTCTATCTTCTTTTCTTACTTTACTTACACACTTTTCCAAATAATTATTACCTCTAAAAGCATACTACTTAAAACTGAAATTCTATCTTCTTCTCTTACTTTACTTACACACTTTTCTAAATACTTATTACTTCTAAAAGCATACTAATTAAAACTAAAATTCTATCTTCTTCTCTTACTTTACTTCTTCACTTTTCTAAATACTTATTACTTTTAAAAGCATACTAATTAAAACTGAAATTCTATCTTCTTTTCTTACTTTAATTACACACTTTTCTAAATACTTATTACTTCTCAAAAAATACTCCTTAAAACTGAAATTCTATCTTCTTCTCTTACTTTACTTACACACTTTTAAAAATACTTATTACTTCTAAAAGCATACTACTTAAAACTGAAATTCTATCTTCTTCTCTTACTTTACTTCTTCACTTTTAAAAATACTTATTACTTCTAAAAGCATACTACTTAAAACTGAAATTCTATCTTCTTTTCTTACTTTACTTCTTCACTTTTCTAAATACTTATTACTTCTAAAAGCATACTACTTAAAACTGAAATTCTATCTTCTTTTCTTACTTTACTTAAACACTTTTAAAAATACTTATTACTTCTAAAAGCATACTATTTAAAACTGAAATTCCATCTTCTTTTCTTACTTTACTTAAACACTTTTAAAAATACTTATTACTTCTAAAAGCATACTACTTAAAACTGAAATTCCATCTTCTTTTCATACTTTAATTCTTCACTTTTCAAAATACTTAAAATTTCTAAAAGCATACTAATTAAAACTGAAATTCTATCTTCTTTTCTTACTTTAATTCTTCATTTTTTAAATATTTATTACTTCTAAAAGCATACTACTTAAAACTGAAATTCTATCTTCTTCTCTTACTTTACTTCTTCACTTTTCTAAATACTTATTACTTTTAAAAGCATACTAATTAAAACTGAAATTTATCTTCTTTTTTACTTTACTTCTTCACTTTTCATTATTATTATTATTTCTAAAAGCATAATACTAAAAACTGAAATTCATCTTCTTTTTTTACTTTACTTCTTCACTTTTCAAAATACTTATTACTTATCATAGCATACTAATTAAAACTGAAATTTATCTTCTTTTCTTACTTTACTTCTTCACTTTTCTAAATACTTATTACTTCTCAAAGCATACTCCTAAAAACTGAAATTCTATCTTCTTTTCTATCTTTACTTACACACTTTTCTTAATACATAATACTCTAAAAGCATACTACTTAAAACTGAAATTCTATCTTCTTCTCTTACTTTACTTACACACTTTTCTAAATACTTATTAATTCTTAAAGCATTCTACTTAAAACTGAAACTCCATCTTCTTTTCTTACTTTACTTCTTCACTTTTCCAAATACATAATACTTCTAAAAGCATACTACTTAAAACTGGAATTCTATCTTCTTTTCTTACTTTAATTACACACTTTTCCAAATACTTAATAATTCGCAAAGCATACTACTTAAAAATGAAATTCTATCTTTTTCTCTTACTTTACTTACACACTTTTCCAAATACTTATTACTTCTCAAAACATACTACTTAAAACTGAAATTCCATCTTCTTTTCTTACTTTACTTACACACCTTTTTTAATAATTATTACTTCTAAAAGCATAATACTTAAAACTGAAATTCTATCTTCTTCTCTTACTTTACTTCTTCACTTTTCTCAAATAATTATTACTTCTCAAAAAATACTCCTTAAAACTGAAATTCTATCATCTTTTCATACTTTACTTCTTCACTTTTCTAAATACTTAATAATTCTCAAAGCATACTAATTAAAACTAAAATTCTATCTTCTTCTCTTACTTTACTTACACACTTTTAAAAATACTTATTACTTCTAAAAGCATACTACTTCAAACTGATATTCTATCTTCTTCTCTTACTTTACTTCTTCACTTTTAAAAATACTTATTACTTCTAAAAGCATACTAATTAAAACTTAAATTTTATCTTCTTTTCTTACTTTACTTCTTCACTTTTTAAATACTTATTACTTCTAAAAGCATACTAATTAAAACTGAAATTCTATCTTCTTTTCTTACTTTACTTCTTCACTTTTCTAAATACTTATTACTTCTAAAAGCATACTACTTAAAACTGAAATTCTATCTTCTTTTCTTACTTTACTTACACACTTTTCCAAATAATTATTACTTCTCAAAAAATACTCCTTAAAACTGAAATTCTATCTTCTTTTCTTACTTTACTTCTTCACTTTTCTAAATACTTAATAATTCTCAAAGCATACTAATTAAAACTAAAATTCTATCTTCTTCTCTTACTTTACTTACACACTTTTAAAAATACTTATTACTTCTAAAAGCATAAAACTTAAAACTGAAATTCCATCTTCTTTTCTTACTTTACTTAAACACTTTTAAAAATACTTATTACTTCTAAAAGCATACTACTTAAAACTGAAATTCCATCTTCTTTTCTTACTTTACTTACACACCTTTTTTAATAATTATTACTTCTAAAAGCATAATACTTAAAACTGAAATTCTAACTTCTTCTCTTACTTTACTTCTTCACTTTTCTCAAATAATTATTACTTCTCAAAAAATACTCCTTAAAACTGAAATTCTATCATCTTTTCATACTTTACTTCTTCACTTTTCTAAATACTTAATAATTCTCAAAGCATACTAATTAAAACTAAAATTCTATCTTCTTCTCTTACTTTACTTACACACTTTTAAAAATACTTATTACTTCTAAAAGCATACTACTTCAAACTGATATTCTATCTTCTTCTCTTACTTTACTTAAACACTTTTAAAAATACTTATTACTTCTAAAAGCATACTAATTAAAACTGAAATTTTATCTTCTTTTCTTACTTTAATTCTTCATTTTTTAAATACTTATTACTTCTAAAAACATACTACTTTAAACTTTTATTCAATCTTCTTTTCATACTTTACTTCTTCATTTTTCTAAATACTTATTACTTCTAAAAGCATACTACTTAAAACTGAAATTCTATTTTCTTTTCATACTTTACTTACACACTTTTCTTAATACTTATTACTTCTAAAAGCATACTACTTAAAAATAAAATTCTATCTTCTTTTCTTACTTTACTTACACACTTTTCTAAATACTTATTAATTCTTAAAGCATTCTACTTAAAACTTAAACTCCATCTTCTTTTCTTACTTTACTTCTTCACTTTTCATTATTATTATTATTTCTAAAAGCATAATACTAAAAACTGAAATTCATCTTCTTTTTTTACTTTACTTCTTCACTTTTCAAAATACTTATTACTTATCATAGCATACTAATTAAAACTGAAATTTATCTTCTTTTCTTACTTTACTTCTTCACTTTTCTAAATACTTATTACTTCTCAAAGCATACTCCTAAAAACTGAAATTCTATCTTCTTTTCTATCTTTACTTACACACTTTTCTTAATACATAATACTCTAAAAGCATACTACTTAAAACTGAAATTCTATCTTCTTCTCTTACTTTACTTACACACTTTTCTAAATACTTATTAATTCTTAAAGCATTCTACTTAAAACTGAAACTCCATCTTCTTTTCTTACTTTACTTCTTCACTTTTCCAAATACATAATACTTCTAAAAGCATACTAATTAAAACTGAAATTCTATCTTCTTTTCATACTTTAATTACACACTTTTCCAAATACTTAATAATTCGCAAAGCATACTAATTAAAAATGAAATTCTATCTTTTTCTCTTACTTTACTTACACACTTTTCCAAATACTTATTACTTCTCAAAACATACTCCTTAAAACTGAAATTCTATCTTCTTCTCTTACTTTAATTCTTCACTTTTCAAAATACTTAAAATTTCTAAAAGCATACTAATTAAAACTGAAATTCTATCTTCTTTTCTTACTTTAATTCTTCATTTTTTAAATATTTATTACTTCTAAAAGCATACTACTTAAAACTGAAATTCTATCTTCTTCTCTTACTTTACTTCTTCACTTTTCTAAATACTTATTACTTTTAAAAGCATACTAATTAAAACTGAAATTTATCTTCTTTTTTACTTTACTTCTTCACTTTTCATTATTATTATTATTTCTAAAAGCATAATACTAAAAACTGAAATTCATCTTCTTTTTTTACTTTACTTCTTCACTTTTCAAAATACTTATTACTTATCATAGCATACTAATTAAAACTGAAATTTATCTTCTTTTTTACTTTACTTCTTCACTTTTCTAAATACTTATTACTTCTCAAAGCATACTCCTAAAAACTGAAATTCTATCTTCTTTTCTATCTTTACTTACACACTTTTCTTAATACATAATACTCTAAAAGCATACTACTTAAAACTGAAATTCTATCTTCTTCTCTTACTTTACTTACACACTTTTCTAAATACTTATTAATTCTTAAAGCATTCTACTTAAAACTGAAACTCCATCTTCTTTTCTTACTTTACTTCTTCACTTTTCCAAATACATAATACTTCTAAAAGCATACTAATTAAAACTGAAATTCTATCTTCTTTTCATACTTTAATTACACACTTTTCCAAATACTTAATAATTCGCAAAGCATACTAATTAAAAATGAAATTCTATCTTTTTCTCTTACTTTACTAACACACTTTTCCAAATACTTATTACTTCTCAAAACATACTACTTAAAACTGAAATTCCATCTTCTTTTCTTACTTTACTTACACACCTTTTTTAATAATTATTACTTCTAAAAGCATAATACTTAAAACTGAAATTCTATCTTCTTCTCTTACTTTACTTCTTCACTTTTCTCAAATAATTATTACTTCTCAAAAAATACTCCTTAAAACTGAAATTCTATCATCTTTTCATACTTTACTTCTTCACTTTTCTAAATACTTAATAATTCTCAAAGCATACTAATTAAAACTAAAATTCTATCTTCTTCTCTTACTTTACTTACACACTTTTAAAAATACTTATTACTTCTAAAAGCATACTACTTCAAACTGATATTCTATCTTCTTCTCTTACTTTACTTCTTCACTTTTAAAAATACTTATTACTTCTAAAAGCATACTAATTAAAACTGAAATTTTATCTTCTTTTCTTACTTTACTTCTTCACTTTTCTAAATACTTATTACTTTTAAAAGCATACTAATTAAAACTGAAATTTATCTTCTTTTCTTACTTTACTTCTTCACTTTTCTAAATACTTATTACTTCTAAAAGCATACTACTTAAAACTGAAATTCTATCTTCTTTTCTTACTTTACTTACACACTTTTCCAAATAATTATTACTTCTAAAAGCATACTACTTAAAACTGAAATTCTATCTTCTTTTCTTACTTTACTTACACACTTTTAAAAATACTTATTACTTCTAAAAGCATACTAATTAAAACTGAAATTTTATCTTCTTTTCTTACTTTACTTCTTCACTTTTTAAATACTTATTACTTCTAAAAACATACTACTTAAAACTTTTATTCAATCTTCTTTTCTTACTTTACTTCTTCACTTTTAAAAATACTTATTACTTCTAAAAGCATACTACTTCAAACTGATATTCTATCTTCTTCTCTTACTTTACTTCTTCACTTTTAAAAATACTTATTACTTCTAAAAGCATACTACTTAAAACTGAAATTCTATCTTCTTCTCTTACTTTACTTAAACACTTTTAAAAATACTTATTACTTCTAAAAGCATACTAATTAAAACTGAAATTTTATCTTCTTTTCTTACTTTACTTCTTCACTTTTTAAATACTTATTACTTCTAAAAACATACTACTTAAAACTTTTATTCAATCTTCTTTTCTTACTTTACTTCTTCATTTTTCTAAATACTTATTACTTCTAAAAGCATACTACTTAAAACTGAAATTCTATCTTCTTTTCTTACTTTACTTACACACTTTTCCAAATAATTATTACTTCTCAAAAAATACTCCTTAAAACTGAAATTCTATCATCTTTTCATACTTTACTTCTTCACTTTTCTAAATACTTAATAATTCTCAAAGCATACTAATTAAAACTAAAATTCTATCTTCTTCTCTTACTTTACTTACACACTTTTAAAAATACTTATTACTTCTAAAAGCATAAAACTTAAAACTGAAATTCCATCTTCTTTTCTTACTTTACTTAAACACTTTTAAAAATACTTATTACTTCTAAAAGCATACTACTTAAAACTGAAATTCCATCTTCTTTTCTTACTTTACTTACACACCTTTTTTAATAATTATTACTTCTAAAAGCATAATACTTAAAACTGAAATTCTATCTTCTTCTCTTACTTTACTTCTTCACTTTTCTCAAATAATTATTACTTCTCAAAAAATACTCCTTAAAACTGAAATTCTATCATCTTTTCATACTTTACTTCTTCACTTTTCTAAATACTTAATAATTCTCAAAGCATACTAATTAAAACTAAAATTCTATCTTCTTCTCTTACTTTACTTACACACTTTTAAAAATACTTATTACTTCTAAAAGCATACTACTTCAAACTGATATTCTATATTCTTCTCTTACTTTACTTAAACACTTTTAAAAATACTTATTACTTCTAAAAGCATACTAATTAAAACTGAAATTTTATCTTCTTTTCTTACTTTACTTCTTCACTTTTTAAATACTTATTACTTCTAAAAACATACTACTTAAAACTTTTATTCAATCTTCTTTTCTTACTTTACTTCTTCATTTTTCTAAATACTTATTACTTCTAAAAGCATACTACTTAAAACTGAAATTCTATTTTCTTTTCATACTTTACTTACACACTTTTCTTAATACTTATTACTTCTAAAAGCATACTACTTAAAAATAAAATTCTATCTTCTTTTCTTACTTTACTTACACACTTTTCTAAATACTTATTAATTCTTAAAGCATTCTACTTAAAACTTAAACTCCATCTTCTTTTCTTACTTTACTTCTTCACTTTTCATTATTATTATTATTTCTAAAAGCATAATACTAAAAACTGAAATTCATCTTCTTTTTTTACTTTACTTCTTCACTTTTCAAAATACTTATTACTTATCATAGCATACTAATTAAAACTGAAATTTATCTTCTTTTTTACTTTACTTCTTCACTTTTCTAAATACTTATTACTTCTCAAAGCATACTCCTAAAAACTGAAATTCTATCTTCTTTTCTATCTTTACTTACACACTTTTCTTAATACATAATACTCTAAAAGCATACTACTTAAAACTGAAATTCTATCTTCTTCTCTTACTTTACTTACACACTTTTCTAAATACTTATTAATTCTTAAAGCATTCTACTTAAAACTGAAACTCCATCTTCTTTTCTTACTTTACTTCTTCACTTTTCTAAATACATAATACTTCTAAAAGCATACTAATTAAAACTGAAATTCTATCTTCTTTTCATACTTTAATTACACACTTTTCCAAATAATTATTACCTCTAAAAGCATACTAATTAAAACTGAAATTCTATCTTTTTCTCTTACTTTACTTACACACTTTTCCAAATACTTATTACTTCTCAAAACATACTACTTAAAACTGAAATTCTATCTTCTTTTCTTACTTTAATTCTTCACTTTTCAAAATACTTAAAATTTCTAAAAGCATACTAATTAAAACTGAAATTCTATCTTCTTTTCTTACTTTAATTCTTCATTTTTTAAATATTTATTACTTCTAAAAGCATACTACTTAAAACTGAAATTCTATCTTCTTCTCTTACTTTACTTCTTCACTTTTCTAAATACTTATTACTTTTAAAAGCATACTAATTAAAACTGAAATTTATCTTCTTTTTTACTTTACTTCTTCACTTTTCATTATTATTATTATTTCTAAAAGCATAATACTAAAAACTGAAATTCATCTTCTTTTTTTACTTTACTTCTTCACTTTTCAAAATACTTATTACTTATCATAGCATACTAATTAAAACTGAAATTTATCTTCTTTTTTACTTTACTTCTTCACTTTTCTAAATACTTATTACTTCTCAAAGCATACTCCTAAAAACTGAAATTCTATCTTCTTTTCTATCTTTACTTACACACTTTTCTTAATACATAATACTCTAAAAGCATACTACTTAAAACTGAAATTCTATCTTCTTCTCTTACTTTACTTACACACTTTTCTAAATACTTATTAATTCTTAAAGCATTCTACTTAAAACTGAAACTCCATCTTCTTTTCTTACTTTACTTCTTCACTTTTCCAAATACATAATACTTCTAAAAGCATACTAATTAAAACTGAAATTCTATCTTCTTTTCATACTTTAATTACACACTTTTCCAAATACTTAATAATTCGCAAAGCATACTAATTAAAAATGAAATTCTATCTTTTTCTCTTACTTTACTTACACACTTTTCCAAATACTTATTACTTCTCAAAACATACTACTTAAAACTGAAATTCTATCTTCTTTTCTTACTTTAATTCTTCATTTTTAAAAATACTTAAAATTTCTAAAAGCATACTAATTAAAACTGAAATTCTATCTTCTTTTCTTACTTTAATTCTTCATTTTTTAAATATTTATTACTTCTAAAAGCATACTACTTAAAACTGAAATTCTATCTTCTTCTCTTACTTTACTTCTTCACTTTTCTAAATACTTATTACTTTTAAAAGCATACTAATTAAAACTGAAATTTATCTTCTTTTTTACTTTACTTCTTCACTTTTCCAAATACTTATTACTTCTCAAAACATACTACTTAAAACTGAAATTCTATCTTCTTTTCTTACTTTAATTCTTCATTTTTAAAAATACTTAAAATTTCTAAAAGCATACTAATTAAAACTGAAATTCTATCTTCTTCTCTTACTTTACTTCTTCACTTTTCTAAATACTTAATAATTCTAAAAGCATACTACTTAAAACTGAAATTCTATCTTCTTCTCTTACTTTACTTACACACTTTTAAAAATACTTATTACTTCTCAAAACATACTACTTAAAACTAAAATTCAATATTCTTTTCTTACTTTAATTCTTCATTTTTTAAATACTTATTACTTCTCAAAACATACTCCTTAAAACTGAAACTCCATCTTCTTTTCTTACTTTACTTCTTCACTTTTCTAAATACTTATTACTTCTCAAAGCATACTCCTAAAAACTGAAATTCTATCTTCTTTTCTATCTTTACTTACACACTTTTCTTAATACATAATACTCTAAAAGCATACTACTTAAAACTGAAATTCTATCTTCTTCTCTTACTTTACTTACACACTTTTCTAAATACTTATTAATTCTTAAAGCATTCTACTTAAAACTGAAACTCCATCTTCTTTTCTTACTTTACTTCTTCACTTTTCCAAATACATAATACTTCTAAAAGCATACTAATTAAAACTGAATTTCTATCTTCTTTTCATACTTTAATTACACACTTTTCCAAATACTTAATAATTCGCAAAGCATACTAATTAAAAATGAAATTCTATCTTTTTCTCTTACTTTACTTACACACTTTTCCAAATACTTATTACTTCTCAAAACATACTACTTAAAACTGAAATTCTATCTTCTTTTCTTACTTTAATTCTTCACTTTTCAAAATACTTAAAATTTCTAAAAGCATACTAATTAAAACTGAAATTCTATCTTCTTTTCTTACTTTAATTCTTCATTTTTTAAATATTTATTACTTCTAAAAGCATACTACTTAAAACTGAAATTCTATCTTCTTCTCTTACTTTACTTACACACTTTTCTAAATACTTATTACTTTTAAAAGCATACTAATTAAAACTGAAATTTATCTTCTTTTTTACTTTACTTCTTCACTTTTCCAAATACTTATTACTTCTCAAAACATACTACTTAAAACTGAAATTCTATCTTCTTTTCTTACTTTAATTCTTCATTTTTAAAAATACTTAAAATTTCTAAAAGCATACTAATTAAAACTGAAATTCTATCTTCTTCTTTTACTTTACTTCTTCACTTTTCTAAATACTTAATAATTCTAAAAGCATACTACTTAAAACTGAAATTCTATCTTCTTCTCTTACTTTACTTACACACTTTTAAAAATACTTATTACTTCTCAAAACATACTACTTAAAACTAAAATTCAATATTCTTTTCTTACTTTAATTCTTCATTTTTTAAATACTTATTACTTCTCAAAACATACTCCTTAAAACTGAAATTCCATCTTCTTTTCTTACTTTACTTCTTCACTTTTCTAAATACTTAATAATTCTCAAAGCATACTAATTAAAACTAAAATTCTATCTTCTTCTCTTACTTTACTTACACACTTTTAAAAATACTTATTACTTCTCAGAGCATACTACTTCAAACTGATATTCTATCTTCTTCTCTTACTTTACTTCTTCACTTTTAAAAATACTTATTACTTCTAAAAGCGTACTAATTAAAACTGAAATTCTATCTTCTTTTCTTACTTTACTTCTTCACTTTTCTAAATACTTATTACTTCTAAAAGCATACTGCTTAAAACTGAAATTCTATCTTCTTTTCTTACTTTACTTACACACTTTTCTTAATACATAATACTCTAAAAGCATACTACTTAAAACTAAAATTGAATCTTCTTTTCTTATTTTACTTCTTCACTTTTCCAAATACATAATACTTCTAAAAGCATACTAATTAAAACTGAAATTCTATCTTCTTCTCTTACTTTACTTACACACTTTAAAAATACTTATTACTTCTCAAAACATACTCCTTAAAACTGAAATTCATCTTCTTTTTTTACTTTACTTCTTTACTTTTCTAAATACTTATTACTTCTCATAGCATACTACTTAAAACTGAAATTCATCTTCTTTTTTTACTTTACTTCTTCACTTTTCTAAATACTTATTACTTCTCAATGCATACTCCTTAAAACTGAAATTCTATCTTCTTTTCTTACTTTACTTACACACTTTTCTAAATACTTATTAATTCTTAAAGCATTCTACTTAAAACTTAAACTCCATCTTCTTTTCTTACTTTACTTCTTCACTTTTCATAATTATTATTATTTCTAAAAGCATAATACTAAAAACTGAAATTCATCTTCTTTTTTTACTTTACTTCTTCACTTTTCTAAATACTTATTACTTCTCATAGCATACTACTTAAAACTGAAATTCATCTTCTTTTCTTACTTTAATTCTTCATTTTTTAAATACTTATTACTTCTCAAAGCATACTCCTTAAAACTGAAATTCTATCTTCTTTTCATACTTTAATTACACAATTTTCCAAATACTTAATAATTCGCAAAGCATACTATTAAAAATGAAATTCTATCTTTTTCTCTTACTTTACTTACACACTTTTCTAAATACTTATTAATTCTTAAAGCATACTCCTTAAAACTGAAATTCTATCATCTTTTCATACTTTACTTCTTCACTTTTCTTAATACATAATACTCTAAAAGCATACTACTTAAAACTAAAATTGAATCTTCTTTTCTTATTTTACTTACACACTTTTCTAAATACTTATTAATTCTTAAAGTATTCTACTTAAAACTGAAAATCCATCTTCTTTTCTTACTTTACTTCTTCACTTTTCATTATTATTCTTATTTCTAAAAGCATAATACTAAAAACTAAAATTCATCTTCTTTTTTTACTTTACTTCTTCACTTTTCAAAATACTTATTACTTATCATAGCATACTAATTAAAACTGAAATTTATCTTCTTTTTTACTTTACTTCTTCACTTTTCTAAATACTTATTACTTCTCAAAGCATACTCCTAAAAACTGAAATTCTATCTTCTTTTCTATCTTTACTTACACACTTTTCTTAATACATAATACTTCTAAAAGCATACTAATTAAAACTGAAATTCTATCTTCTTTTCATACTTTAATTACACACTTTTCCAAATACTTAATAATTCGCAAAGCATACTAATTAAAAATAAAATTCTATCTTTTTCTCTTACTTTACTTACACACTTTTCCAAATACTTATTACTTCTCAAAACATACTCCTTAAAACTGAAATTCTATCATCTTTTCATACTTTACTTCTTCACTTTTCTAAATACTTAATAATTCTAAAAGCATTCTAATTAAAACTAAAATTCTATCTTCTTCTCTTACTTTACTTACACACTTTTCCAAATAATTATTACCTCTAAAAGCATACTAATTAAAACTGAAATTCTATCTTCTTCTCTTACTTTACTTCTTCACTTTTCTAAATACTTAATAATTCTCAAAGCATACTAATTAAAACTGAAATTCTATCTTCTTCTCTTACTTTACTTACACACTTTTCCAAATACTTATTACTTCTCAAAACATACTCCTTAAAACTGAAATTCTATCATCTTTTCATACTTTACTTCTTAACTTTTCTAAATACTTAATAATTCTAAAAGCATACTAATTAAAACTGAAATTCTATCTTCTTTTCTTACTTTACTTACACACTTTTCCAAATAATTATTACCTCTAAAAGCATACTAATTAAAACTGAAATTCTATCTTCTTCTCTTACTTTACTTCTTCACTTTTCTAAATACTTAATAATTCTCAAAGCATACTAATTAAAACTGAAATTCTATCTTTTTCTCTTACTTTACTTACACACTTTTAAAAATACTTATTACTTCTCAAAACATACTACTTAAAACTAAAATTCAATCTTCTTTTCTTACTTTAATTCTTCATTTTTTAAATACTTATTACTTCTAAAAACATACTACTTTAAACTTTTATTCAATCTTCTTTTCATACTTTACTTACACACTTTTCATAATACATATTACTCTAAATGCATACTACTAAAAACTGAAATTCTATCTTCTTCTCTTACTTTACTTCTTCACTTTTCTAAATACTTATTACTTCTCAGAGCATACTACTTAAAACTGAAATTCTATCTTCTTTTCATACTTTACTTACACACTTTTCTAAATACTTATTACTTCTAAAAGCATACTACTTAAAAATAAAATTCTATCTTCTTCACTTACTTTACTTCTTCACTTTTCTAAATACTTATTATTTTAAAAGCATACTACTTAAAACTAAAATTCTATCTTCTTTTCTTACTTTACTTACACACTTTTCCAAATAATTATTACTTCTCAAAACATACTACTTAAAAATGAAATTCTATCTTTTTCTCTTACTTTACTTACGCACTTTTCTATATACTTAATAATTCTCAAAGCATACTAATTAAAACTAAAATTCTATCTTCTTCTCTTACTTTACTTACACACTTTTCTAAATACTTATTACTTCTAAAAGCATACTAATTAAAACTGAAATTCTATCTTCTTCTCTTACTTTACTTACACACTTTTCTAAATACTTAATACCTCTAAAAGCATACTACTTAAAACTGAAATTCTATCTTCTTTTCTTACTTTAATTCTTCATTTTTAAAAATACTTATAATTTCTAAAAGCATACTCCCTAAAACTGAAATTCTATCTTCTTTTCTTACTCTACTACTTCACTTTTCTAAATACTTAATACTTCTCAAAGCATACTCCTTAAAACTGAAATTCTATCTTCTTTTCTTACTTTACTTCTTCACTTTTCTAAATACTTATTACTTCTAAAAGCATACTACTTAAAACTGAAATTCTATCTTCTTCTCTTACTTTAATTCTTCATTTTTAAAAATACTTATAATTTCTAAAAGCATACTCCCTAAAACTGAAATTCTATCTTCTTTTCTTACTCTACTTCTTCACTTTTCTAAATACTTAATACTTCTCAAAGCATACTCCTTAAAACTGAAATTCTATCTTCTTTTCTTACTCTACTTCTTCACTTTTAAAAATACTTATTACTTCTAAAAGCATACTACTTAAAACTGAAATTCTATCTTTTTCTCTTACTTTACTTCTTCACTTTTCTAAATACTTAATACTTCTAAAAGCATACTACTTAAAACTGAAATTCTATCTTCTTTTCTTACTTTAATTCTTCATTTTTAAAAATACTTATAATTTCTAAAAGCATACTCCCTAAAACTGAAATTCTATCTTCTTTTCTTACTCTACTACTTCACTTTTCTAAATACTTAATACTTCTCAAAGCATACTCCTTAAAACTGAAATTCTATCTTCTTTTCTTACTTTACTTCTTCACTTTTCTAAATACTTATTACTTCTAAAAGCATACTACTTAAAAATAAAATTCTATCTTCTTCACTTACTTTACTTCTTCATTTTTCAAAATACTTATTATTTTAAAAGCATACTACTTAAAACTAAAATTCTATCTTCTTTTCTTTCTTTACTTACACACTTTTCCAAATAATTATTACTTCTCAAAACATACTACTTAAAAATGAAATTCTATCTTTTTCTCTTACTTTACTTACGCACTTTTCTATATACTTAATAATTCTCAAAGCATATTAATTAAAACTAAAATTCTATCTTCTTCTCTTACTTTACTTACACACTTTTCTAAATACTTATTACTTCTAAAAGCATACTAATTAAAACTGAAATTCTATCTTCTCTCTTACTTTACTTACACACTTTTCTAAATACTTAATACCTCTAAAAGCATACTACTTAAAACTGAAATTCTATCTTCTTTTCTTACTTTAATTCTTCATTTTTAAAAATACTTATAATTTCTAAAAGCATACTCCCTAAAACTGAAATTCTATCTTCTTTTCTTACTCTACTACTTCACTTTTCTAAATACTTAATACTTCTCAAAGCATACTCCTTAAAACTGAAATTCTATCTTCTTTTCTTACTTTACTTCTTCACTTTTCTAAATACTTATTACTTCTAAAAGCATACTACTTAAAACTGAAATTCTATCTTCTTCTCTTACTTTAATTCTTCATTTTTAAAAATACTTATAATTTCTAAAAGCATACTCCCTAAAACTGAAATTCTATCTTCTTTTCTTACTCTACTTCTTCACTTTTCTAAATACTTAATACTTCTCAAAGCATACTCCTTAAAACTGAAATTCTATCTTCTTTTCTTACTCTACTTCTTCACTTTTAAAAATACTTATTACTTCTAAAAGCATACTACTTAAAACTGAAATTCTATCTTTTTCTCTTACTTTACTTCTTCACTTTTCTAAATACTTAATACTTCTAAAAGCATACTACTTAAAACTGAAATTCTATCTTCTTTTCTTACTTTAATTCTTCATTTTTAAAAATACTTATAATTTCTAAAAGCATACTCCCTAAAACTGAAATTCTATCTTCTTTTCTTACTCTACTACTTCACTTTTCTAAATACTTAATACTTCTCAAAGCATACTCCTTAAAACTGAAATTCTATCTTCTTTTCTTACTTTACTTCTTCACTTTTCTAAATACTTATTACTTCTAAAAGCATACTACTTAAAACTGAAATTCTATCTTCTTCTCTTACTTTAATTCTTCATTTTTAAAAATACTTATAATTTCTAAAAGCATACTCCCTAAAACTGAAATTCTATCTTCTTTTCTTACTCTACTTCTTCACTTTTCTAAATACTTAATACTTCTCAAAGCATACTCCTTAAAACTGAAATTCTATCTTCTTTTCTTACTCTACTTCTTCACTTTTAAAAATACTTATTACTTCTAAAAGCATACTACTTAAAACTGAAATTCTATCTTTTTCTCTTACTTTACTTCTTCACTTTTCTAAATACTTAATACTTCTAAAAGCATACTACTTAAAACTGAAATTTTATCTTCTTTTCTTACTTTAATTTTTCATTTTTTAAATATTTATTACATCTAAAAGCATACTCCTTAAAACTGAAATTCCATCTTCTTTTCATACTTTACTTACACACTTTTCCAAATACTTAATAATTCTAAAAGCATACTACTTAAAACTGAAATTCTATCTTCTTCTCTTACTTTACTTCTTCACTTTTCTAAATACTTAATAATTCTCAAAGCATACTAATTAAAACTGAAATTCTATCTTTTTCTCTTACTTTACTTACACACTTTTCCAAATACTTAATAATTCTCAAAGCATACTAATTAAAACTAAAATTCTATCTTCTTCTCTTACTTTACTTACACACTTTTCTAAATACTTATTACTTCTAAAAGCATACTAATTAAAACTAAAATTCTATCTTCTTCTCTTACTTTACTTACACACTTTTAAAAATACTTATTACTTCTCAAAACATACTCCTTAAAACTGAAATTCTATCTTCTTCTCTTACTTTACTTCTTCACTTTTCTAAATACTTATTACTTCTAAAAGCATACTACTTAAAACTGAAATTCTATCTTCTTTTCTTACTTTAATTCTTCATTTTTAAAAATACTTATTACTTCTAAAAGCATACTACTTAAAACTGAAATTTATCTTCTTTTTTACTTTACTTCTTCACTTTTCTAAATACTTATTACTTCTCAAAGCATACTCCTAAAAACTGAAATTCTATCTTCTTTTCTATCTTTACTTACACACTTTTCTTAATACATAATACTCTAAAAGCATACTACTTAAAACTGAAATTCAATCTTCTTTTCTTACTTTACTTCTTCACTTTTCCAAATACATAATACTTCTAAAAGCATACTAATTAAAACTGAAATTCTATCTTCTTCTCTTACTTTACTTACACACTTTTAAAAATACTTATTACTTCTCAAAACATACTCCTTAAAACTGAAATTCTATCTTCTTCTCTTACTTTACTTCTTCACTTTTCTAAATACTTATTACTTCTAAAAGCATACTACTTAAAACTGAAATTCTATCTTCTTTTCTTACTTTAATTCTTCATTTTTAAAAATACTTATTACTTCTAAAAGCATACTACTTAAAACTGAAATTCTATTTTCTTTTCATACTTTACTTGCACACTTTTCTTAATACTTATTACTTCTAAAAGCATACTACTTAAAAATAAAATTCTATCTTCTTCACTTACTTTACTTACACACTTTTCTTATACATAATACTCTAAAAGCATACTACTTAAAACTGAAACTCCATCTTCTTTTCATACTTTACTTCTTTACTTTTCTAAATACTTATTACTTCTCAAAGCATTCTCCTTAAAACTGAAATTCTATTTTCTTTTCATACTTTACTTACACACTTTTCTTAATACTTATTACTTCTAAAAGCATACTACTTAAAAATAAAATTCTATCTTCTTCACTTACTTTACTTACACACTTTTCTTATACATAATACTCTAAAAGCATACTACTTAAAACTGAAACTCCATCTTCTTTTCATACTTTACTTCTTTACTTTTCTAAATACTTATTACTTCTCAAAGCATTCTCCTTAAAACTGAAATTCTATCTTCTTTTCTTACTTTAATTCTTCATTTTTAAAAATACTTATTACTTCTAAAAGCATACTACTTAAAACTGAAATTCTATCTTCTTTTCTTACTTTACTTCTTCACTTTTCTAAATACTTATTACTTCTCAAAGCATACTCCTAAAAACTGAAATTCTATCTTCTTTTCTATCTTTACTTACACACTTTTCTTAATACATAATACTCTAAAAGCATACTACTTAAAACTGAAATTCAATCTTCTTTTCTTACTTTACTTCTTCACTTTTCCAAATACATAATACTTCTAAAAGCATACTAATTAAAACTGAAATTCTATCTTCTTCTCTTACTTTACTTACACACTTTTAAAAATACTTATTACTTCTCAAAACATACTCCTTAAAACTGAAATTCTATCTTCTTCTCTTACTTTACTTACACACTTTTCTTATACATAATACTCTAAAAGCATACTACTTAAAACTGAAACTCCATCTTCTTTTCATACTTTACTTCTTTACTTTTCTAAATACTTATTACTTCTCAAAGCATTCTCCTTAAAACTGAAATTCTATCATCTTTTCATACTTTACTTCTTCACTTTTCTAAATACTTAATAATTCTCAAAGCATACTAATTAAAACTGAAATTCTATCATCTTTTCATACTTTACTTCTTCACTTTTCTAAATACTTAATAATTCTCAAAGCATACTAATTAAAACTGAAATTCTATCATCTTTTCATACTTTACTTCTTCACTTTTCTAAATACTTAATAATTCTCAAAGCATACTAATTAAAACTGAAATTCTATCATCTTTTCATACTTTACTTCTTCACTTTTCTAAATACTTAATAATTCTCAAAGCATACTAATTAAAACTGAAATTCTATCTTCTTCTCTTACTTTACTTACACACTTTTCTAAATACTTAATACTTCTCAAAGCATACTACTTAAAACTAAAATTCTATCTTCTTTTCTTACTTCACTTCTTCACTTTTCTAAATACTTAATACTTCTCAAAGCATACTACTTAAAACTGAAACTCTATCTTCTTTTCTTACTTTATTTCTTTACTTTTCTAAATACTTATTACTTCTCAAAGCATAGTACTTAAAACTGAAATTCATCTTCTTTCCTTACTTTACTTCTTTACTTTTCGAATTACTTATAACTTATTTTATCTACAAGAATACTCCTTAAAACTGAAATTGTATCTTCTTTTCTTTCTTTAATTCCTCGCTTTTACTAAAAACTTTCGAATACTCTACTGATCTCTAGATTCTTTTTTTCTCTTTTCTTCTATACTTATTTAAAATCTCAGATCTTTTTATTTTGCTACTCTTCATATTTTTTCTTTTATTTTGATTTATTACACTAAGAAATCATTCTTTTTTTTTTAACTTTCAAATTTCTCTTAAAATCTTTTCTTGTAATTCTTAGTTGGTTTTCTTCTATTGGCAAAAAATATATTTATTGCTTGTCTTGGCATACATTCATTTTTTTAATTTTATTTTTTTTTTGGGAATTATTCATTTAATTGATTATTTTTTTTTTTTTTAATTTCAAGATCTTTAATTTTTTTTAATATTTGATTTGTTAATGATTTTAAATTTTTATAAATTAAATTGAAATCTTTCCTTTTTTTCTCAACAAACATTTTTTAAGCTTATCTGATTTTGTTCTTTTTAAATAATGAAATCAACAAGATTCGTTTTTATTATATTTTTTCTATATGATAACTTTGTAAATTCTTTTATGTTATTATTGGTTTCTATTTTCGTCTTATTCGAAAGCTTTATATAACATAATTAATTTATTAAGTATTTTTTTTTAGATTTTATTTTTAGATAGTTATTATTTTTTTACTATGTTTTTAAATTTTTTTATACCCAAAATCTTTTCTTCTTTGTTCCGTCAAAAATTCTTTTATAGAACTAAACTCTTACGCCAAAATTGCATTTTCACTTTTTTCATTTTGAAAACATTTTTATTTTTTTCAGAAATCTTGTATTCATTAAACGAATAAAAATTCGATTTTAAAGCTTTTGTTTTAAAATATTTTTAAGTTCATTCCGTCCGAAAAAGGTTTTGTAGTTAAAAACTTTGCAAAAAATTAAATTAAATTAAATTTTTCACAATGTATGGCTAACATGATTTTTTTTTTACTTTTATTACTCCAAAAATCAAAAAAATTATCACAACCCAATTCAAAAAAAATTAGAACAACCCAAAATCAAAATGATTTGAAACCAAAATCGAAAATTTTATGCTTTAATTTTTTCCCCCTTTTTATTCAAAACCCTTTTTTATTTTTTAACTTTTTTTGAAAATTTGTCCCTTTCTGACCTTTATCTATCCCGATTTCCCCCAGTTTGTTCCGTCCGAAAAAAGTCTTGCAGTGTAAAAAGCTGAGCAAAAAAACAAAATTAAATTTTTCACAATTTAATGCTTTAAATACTCTTATTCGCCTTTGATTTAGCTCTAAAAATCAAAAAATATCAAAACCCAATTTTTAAAATTTTTATCACGCACAAAAATCGAAAATTTTTAAATCAAAGAAAACAAAAGCTTGCAAAACCAAAACTTAAATCTTCAAAACCGAAATACAAAATCAAAAGTTTTCAAATCCAATATCAAAACTTTCAAATCCCAATTCAACAATTTTCAAAACCAATATCAAAATTTTCAAAACCAATATCAAAAAAAATAAAACCAAAATCAAAAAATAGTCTTAATTTTTTTTATTCACATTTTTTTCAAAATCCTTTTATACTTTAAAACTTTTTCTTGAAAAATTTTATTCCTTTCTGACCCTATACTTATCCCGAAATCCCCCAGCTTGTTCCGTCCCAACTCAGCCCTATAGTGTAAAACGCTGAGCAAAAAAAGGCTTTCACACTTTTTGCCATTTTCGGGGCTTCTAACTAATGAAAAATTTAATCTGCTATCATTCAAATGTATTATACGAAATTTTTCCTTTCGTAAAAACACATAAGGCTAACTTGCATATAATAAAAAGATTATAACGAACGTAACTAAATTTTATACAAAACAAATGCGCGAGTACATAACTCGAAAAAAACTAATACTATACTAAAAATTTTAAAAAAATTTACTTTAGTATATACTCCAAAAAATTTATAATACTAGAAAATTTAAAATTTTTTGGCTGCGTATATACCTCAAAAATTTTTCTGCTACTGGAAAATCAAAATTTTTTTACTCTTGTATATACCTCAAAAATTTTCCTAACACCGGAAAACTTTAAATATTTTAACTCTAGTACGTACTTCAAAAAATTTTCAAACACTGAAAATTTTAAAATTTTTAACTTTAGTACATATCTCAAAAATTTTTTAATCACTAGAAATTTTTTTGTTTTTAACTCTTGTTTTAACTTTTTTAGTAATACTTAATTAAAAAAATTTCGATAGTTAATCTAACACTTTGTTTTAAATAAGTTTAACATTTATTAAAAAAAAATAAGTTCAAAAGAAAGACTTAGAAAAAAATTGAACTTTAAAACTTTTTTAACTTTACTTTAAATAATCATATTTAGAAGAAGAACATAAATAATTAGGATAAAGACTTAGCAATTTTAATATTCGTAAATGTAAAAATTAAAAAGTTTAAATAGTTTAACTGTCGAAGATCACTTGATGTATCTCTACTTGTCCTCCACACTCATTATAGTATTAGCCATTACGCAGTTCTAAAATCGCAACCCATAGTCAGCATATACCTTGTTCCAGTCAACCTAAATAATTGTTGGTAGATTTGAACTTACCTATTGTTAGTTAGCTGTTTCTACTCCATTCAATAGCCTTCCTAAGTTCCATCTTCGAATGTTGTAGTCTTTTGATTAGTTAAGATTACCTTATCAATAACAATACTTGACTCCGTTACTCGATACCAACCATTAGTTGTCCCTAGATAATGATAAACTACCCACAGTATCAGTGTGACCCTATAGTACACAGATACACTATCCATTATTGATATCTCATATTCTTATTGACTTGTCATATGATCCTGATAAGATATACTTGTTGTTGTTCGAGAATATTACCGATAAGACAGAATAAGTATGTCCCTATAAGACCTTTGTACAAGACAGAGTTCGAGAGTTCCATAAACGAATAGTTTTGTCAACCGATCCAGATATGATTAAAGTGGAATCACTGGATATAGCCACAGCAGATACACAACTAGTGTGACCACTCATGGTCTTACAGGTACCTGTCTTGACGTCCCATAGTCTCACCGTCTTATCTCTACTTCCCGATACGATGAACTCTGAATCACTGGATATAGCCACAGATAATACATAATCTGTGTGACCACTCATGGTCTTACAGGTACCTGTCTTGACGTCCCATAGTCTCACCGTCTAATCATCACTACCCGATACGATGAACTTTGAATCACTGGATATTGCCACAGCATATACTCAATCTGTGTGACCACTCATGGTCTTACAGGTACCTGTCTTGACGTCCCATAGTCTCACCGTCTTATCTACACTTCCCGATACGATGAACTCTGAATCACTGGATATAGCCACAGCATATACATCACTAGTGTGACCACTCATGGTCTTACAGGTACCTGTCTTGATATTGTAAAGTCTTAGAGTTTTGTCATCAGATCCAGATACTATTAAGTTGGAGTTTGGTGATATGGCCACGGAGGTGACTGAGTCTGAGTGTCCAGTGAAAATGTGTGGGTGTTCCGTGATGATTGAGGTAAGGTTAGCGTTGGAGAGGTCACAGTTTATGAATTTAGTGTTACGGAGTTTGGTTGAGGAGAGATTTGAGTTGGAGAAAATACAATTATTGAAATTGGTGTCTGAAAGATCAGCATTTGTTAATTCTAAATTTCAGAAAATTAAATTGTTGAATTTGAAATTCATGTAGTTTAATATTGTTAATGCGTTTGACGCAGCTTATTAGAGCTATGACTGATTTTTGCATAATTTAATAATCTATAGCAGACTCTAATCCGTTGCTTCGTTTCTAAATTTACTTAACTTGAACAATAAACTCGTTTCGCCAGTTAAACTTATCTTGTTTAACTCACTTTGAAGTAGAAATTGCGCAGTAATGTTTTGCTATGCTAACTTCGACAAATACTAAGATAGTTCCTCAATAGATAGAACATTTACTTAGCAAATTTCTTCCGTAGGTTAAACTATCTGTCTTTCTTATACCTTAATTTGCTTTTTAATGACCTTCTTTTATTCTTCTTTGCTTGCATTTTTTACTAGACTTAAATTCTTTTCTCCAGTCTTCACTTACTTTGGCGGAACTTATTTAGGATTTTGCTGCTCTATGACCGGCATATTCTCATTCAATATTTTTTTAATAGCCTCTAGACTCATTCTATTCTAAGGTTCCTACTCCCAACAACCTTTTATTACTTAAGAGAAACTTTCAGGACAACCCTCTGGTATCTCCTCTCTTAAAGACTTTAAAATATCCTATATAATAAAACTATCATCTGCTTCTGCAAAAGGTAACACTCTTGCTGCTAACTCCCATAACACCATCCCCAACGCATAAATGTCCGATTATTTGCTATACTTTGGCCTACTACTAAACAACTCAGGAGCCATCCAACGGACCGCTCCTATTCTCGGTAAATTACTCAAAGCCTTAGATTCAGTCTTTATCTTTGATAATCCAAAGTCAGTTATTTTAGCCACACGATTTCCATCCAAGAGAATATTATTACTTTTAAGATCCCTGTGGATTATGCTTTATTTGTGGATATAATGCAAACCTTTAACTATATTCAAACCTATTTAATATCTTAGTTTCCAAGGTATCTCCTCTTAACTTTTTAAGTAATCAAACAATGATTACTACATCAACTCCATCACCAAACTCAATGGCTTAGGACAATAACCATATAAAACTATCACGTTGGGATGCCTTAACTTTTTCAAAAGCGAAAATTCTTATTCAAACTCCTCTCTTGCACTCTTAGGTGTAGTTTTAATAAACAACTATTTTATTGCTACTGGAATATCTTCAAGCCATTTTCCTTCATAAACCGTTCCAAAGTTACCACTTGCCAACTCTTCTCCTTTCTCTAAATCTTCACTTGTAATAACTAAATCCTTATCCACGCTAGATTCCATTTATTAATTCTTTAAAAAAATTGCTTTAATTACTCTATAATACCAGAATTTAATAAAAAAAGACTTTTTATCATATTTTCTAACTTATTTTAGAAACTTATAATAACAAATAAATTTAAACTTTAAACAATAACACCATAAATAAATAATATTTTATATTACACTAAAAAGAATATTAATTATAAATTATATACTTTTAATCATTTTATAAATTTTTGAGACTTAAATATAAAAATTAAAAATTATTAAAATTTATATAAAAAAAATTATTTATTTATTTAAAAATTAACATTTAATATTTTGAAAAAAAGTAATGAAATATAATTTAATTATAATAAAAAATTTAAAAAATATATGATTTCTTCTTTAATATATTCTTATATTTTATAATAATATTTGAATGCTTTTTTTAATCACTAAATTTAAAAAAATTCTTTAGAGATAATATAATTCTAAACTAAAAATGTAAAATACATATAAAACGTTGTTCATAATATTTAAATTTTAAGATATTGAAATATAAAAAATTTAAATAATGATTGATTTTTGCTAGCATGATTTAAAGTATATGTTTTCAAAAGAATTTGAATAAAATTAAAAATATAATTAAATAGCTTCATTATCTATAAAAATAAATAATAATTAGCCTACATAAAAATAACTAACATTTATATTTATGCTTTTTTCCTTTTTAATAATTAATTTAATTTTAAATATTATTTTAATTTTTTTTAATTTTAACTTATTATACAGCAAGAATTTATAATTTGATATTAAAAATACATATAAAAAAATGAAATATATGAATAAATAAAAAAATATTCTTAGTTTATATAAATCAAATTTACTTCCGCAAATTACTCAAAAATCTCTTAGCATTAATAAAATTAAAAAAAAATTAATAAAAATTTCTTAAAATAATTATTAGAAAGATAAAATATTACAATATAAAATAAACATTTTTTGATGCTTTTTTAGTCTTTTTTTTCTTGATCTTCCTTTATTTTTCGTTTATGTTTTCACATGATTAAAAATTAATATTCTTTAATATCTTTTTTTTATTTATCGAGAAATTATTTTAATATATTTTTAACATTGAAGTTCTCAGTTTTTTTCTGTCATTTTATATTTAATTTTTTTTAATTAATTAATTTTTTTTTTAATTTCTTTACGATACTAGATTAATATTTTATATTTCACAATTTCAAATATTGTATATTTAATCTTGGAAATTTATAAAAATAAAGGTAATAAATAAAATTGTTTATAAATACTTAAATTGCTCAACATTTTTATAATTTAATAATTAATTGATTTATTTTAAAACATGATTTAATAAATCCATTAAAAATATTTTTCATATTTTTTAGTTTTAGAGTTAAGATTAATAACTTCTAGATTTCGATAATTTCATTTCTTTTTTGATTTACTCGGCGAAATTAATTCAAAAATTAATAAAACATCTTTAATTTGATTTTTTTAATTATTTTTTTCTGTCTATAAATTTTATAAATTTTCTTCACTATGAATTTAATTAAAACATTTATAATTCTTTTAGAAATTTTAAACAATATAATACATTATTTTTATAATTTTACAACTAGTTATTTATTATTTACCCAAAATAAAATTAAAATTTACTTTGAAATAGCTTATGATTTAACTCCGCAAGGCATAAATTTTTTATCATTTTAGGAACTTCTTTAAAAAATTATTATGTCTAAAGAAACTTAATTAGGATTTATAAGTAACTTTCTCAATAATTTAAATAAATTTTATTTGGATATATTGATTTTATTTTTTTCATTTCTTTTAATTATAAAAATAAAAAAATAAATATTAAATTTGATTTATTTAATATTAATATTTAATTTGATAATTAAATATTTTTTAAAACCCATATTTTAATTAGATATAAAATCGTTGGTATAAAAAATTAATAATTATTAGCTATTTTTTTATTTTAATGCTTATTTATTTTATTATTATGAATGTAATGAATATATAAGAATTTTTCATTATTAAAATTTTAATTTAATGAATCTTAATCTTAAAGAATGAAATACTAAATGATTTTCTTGTCATATTAATTTATCTAAAAGACTCAGTTTCTGATATGAAATAAATTATTGCCTTTTTTAAATATTTTATGCATTTATAAAAAAAATTAATTTAATTTAATTTAATTTAATTATTAATTATTTTTTATTCCTGCAGATATTAGTTGTATTGCTACTAGATTTTCTCTTTTACTTTCATCAATTTTTAATATTTACAATTTCATGTATTTCGTTTTTCAATTAGCTTTGATATTTTCATACTTTTTTAACAATATAACTAAAATTCTTTATTTTTTTAAATTTTTTTATTCTTGTAGCATTATTACAACCTTTATTTTTCTAAAGTTGGAAAATTAAGCAACTTCTTTAAACTTAATTCTAGCACTATGACTCATTAAATAAAAATAACTTATTTACTTCTATAACTTATTGAATCCAATTTTCTTGCTTATCTTAAAAAATAATATATGATTATTCATTTAATCCTCTATAATAAAAACTATTTATCACTCTAGTATTCTAAACTTTTTTAAATTTTAGAATTGATTTCCACATTAATAATTAATAAATTAAAGATTTATTAATGCTTAATATGCCAGGGTTATTTTCCCCAGACAGATCAATTTTTTTGTATATAGTTAATAATGATTAACTCTATCCACTATTACTGAGCATTGGGTATAATATTTAGTTCTTTATATTCATCATTATTTAGCTATTTTCTATCTTCTCACTATTCTTCAGAAATAATATCATTAGTTCTAGTTAAAAGAATCTTAGTTAATTTAACTTATGATATTATATATTTGACTATTTAATCTTCCTTATTTAAGAAATTTAGAACTTAAATTATACAGAAAAAGATAAAATAAATTTCAGTCTTTTTGCTTCGTTTTCTTTTATCTATTTTCTTTTTTTTTACACCTAAAACTTTATTTGTGATTAAGACATTTCATTTAATATAATTCCAAATTTATACAAATTATTTAAAAAAAGATTATAAAGGATAAATTTTCGAAAAGTATCGTGCAAAATATTTTTACCCTTATAATAAAAAAGAAAGATATTTGATTGAAACTTTTCCTTAAGGTGTGAGATTGAAGATAACTTTATTAAGTTAAATTATTTTAAGTATATAAGCGAATGTGCGAGTATAAAAGCAAATCTATTAATCTATTAATTTCCTCTAAATATTAGTAAAAATTTAAAGATACAAATTAGAATATTAATTAACTAGATAAAACTTAAATTTTTATATTTGCAGTTTTAAAATTATAAAAGAAATTTCAGCAGGAAAAGAATCAAAAAGATCAAGAAGGCTTTGATGAAAACTATATATAAATTTAAATAAATAAACTTTTCAATAACAGTATGATCTATTCTAAAAGGAACTAAGACGTATAATTTAAAAGGGATTTAACAACAAAAAATAGAATAAAGTCTTTTTATAGATAAAAAAGCAATTCTGAATAAAACGTTCTATTAAGATGAAAGAAACAATAAAAAAGTTATTTAAATTTAATAGATATTTATAAAAAGAGATATTACAAAGATTCTATTATCGAGACAGTGCATATGTAATCTGAAAAGACTTTAAGCATCTTATAATAATTTAGAGCATGTATTTTAAATTATTCTAAATAGACTACTTTGTAAATTTTAAGTGATGAAATATTACTTTTAGTGAAGTTAATAAAATTTAAAAACTAAAATTGAACCTGAAAAAGAATATTAAGCAATCAAAAGGCTAAGAAAAATCTAAGAAAGTTAAAAATTTTCAGATTCATCAACTTACTTATAGCTAACAAACTAAATTTTTTTTTTATAAAAGGAAGAAGAAAAAGAGATTAAGTCGAATGCTTAAAATTAAACAAAGTAAGTAATGAAAAATATTCGGAAACTAAATATATGCTTTCGAAATTTGTATTAGACTGAGGAAAAAAAGTCAATCTGAGAGTCTTTATCATTAAATGAAAAATAAATCTAAAGATAAAAATAAATAAATTTTTCAAAAAGAACTAAGACATAATTTATATTTGTAAAGACTGAGATTCATAATTGAATGATTCAGGCAAGAACCAAGCAAATATTTCATTTTGTTTTAATAAAGCATATTACCGCAAATCTGTTTCTGCTTGATTTTTTCTTCTATGGAGCAAAAATAATCAAATATTTTAAATTTGAAAAGGATTATATCATAAATTATACAACTAATACATGCTCATACTCATTATTTTATCAAAAGATAACTTTTGATTTATTACAAGTTAACTATTTTCATTTCAATTATAAAATGTCTCTTGAAATATAAATTGCTTTAGTTTGATTATTTATGTTTTTTAATCACTAAAATTCTTAATTCTAACTAACCATTCTAAAGGATAAAATAAAATAGATAAAAGGATTTAATTTCAATAATTTAAAGGTATAAAATTTCATTTAAATGCAATCTCTTTAGGCATTACATATAGTAAAATAAAATTGATATTTAACCTTAAATAAATTAAATAAAGTGGCAAAGTTAAAAAAAAATTTTCTCTCGATATTAAATTTCTTCCTATTTGAATGATTATATAACCTTCATTTAGTACATTTAAGCTTTTTATTATTTAATTAATAGCTCATTTGCTAAAAATAATTACACCAAATTATTAATCCTTCTATTATAAATTATCTTATTCTTAGCTTTATATAAGTATTTCAATAATCTTAATTCCTTTATCAATTTAGCCTAATGTCTATGTATTAATAAACTTATTTATAAGATATAATTTTAAGATTGTATCTCTAAATTCTTTCTATTTTATTGATGATGGAATAGGGAGTTAAATTAATTAGCTTTAATGTAGAGGTAATTATTAATTAAAAGCTTCGATCATTAGCTTAGCATTTTTATTTATAGAGTAAGTTATCAATACAGATAATCTTCCTTATTTTTCTTTCAAATTTATCATCATTTTCAAGATTCTACTTACTTCTATAAAAAAGGAAGTTATTAATTTATAAGGCTATATCTAATGAAAAAAGATCCAATAGAAAAAAGTGAAAATAAGATAAGGCTATATTAATATAAGAGACTAAGCTTAATAATGGATAAAAAGAGATATCTAATTATACCATATAATGTTTCACCACTTTTACTAGCTTTTCTATTTTAAGATTTTTATTATGGATTGCAATCATTTTACCTTATGGCACATTTATAAAATATTAAAATTAACTAATTATGAAGGAGAGAAAATTTCATAAAAAATCTAAAGAAAATACCTAGTTATGATTAAATAGAGTTAAAGCATGGCTATCTTATAATTAAGATAGCTAGAACTATTTTTATTTTCCAGAAAAGGGATAAAAAGAAGTTAAAGCTTTATATTTATTTCCTTAAATGTAATCTGAGAAGAAAGCTAATTTCTCCTATGATCTATAAAAATTTACTTAGGTTATTAATCTAAAAATTGATAGCTGACTTCTTATAGATAGGATTGTAATTTTTTACTAGAAGGCTCAAACATAAATTAGTAATTTAATAACTTCTTAATAAGAAACTTTTCTTTAGCTCTATAAAATAAAAGAAAACATTTTACAGGGTAAAAATCTGATTATTCCAAGCAAAATACATATATTTAAAATCAACTTGGTATAGATAAATACAAATAATCGAAGATTCAAAATTATTCTTCAGATAGCTCTTACTTAAATTAGAACTAAAGCTTTAATGGGAATTAAATATAAGGGGAAAGATATAAATAAGTCTTACTAGCAGAAAGAAAAACTTAAAGTTAAGAACTTTTATAAATGAAATAGTGCCAAATCAAGATTAACACTGGCACTATAAGCTCTTGAACTCCTTTATTCTAGTCCCTAATACATGAGATTGATGTTCAATATGTGTTTAAATTAAAACAATTAACTAAAATCCCAATATAAGTCCAGTTTTAGGAATGTAAAAACTAGATATTAAATTTTACAATTTTAAATTATTTAACTCCTGCTTAGAAATCAAAGAAATATATCTAGTAAATCAAATTACAATAATTTATAGAAATTCCACAGATAAACAAGCTTAAAATTATTTAAGAAATGAGAGATAGAAAAACTTTTAAGAAATTTAAAAGCAGCTTATGACATTAAGATATCAAAAAAGGAACAAGAAAGTCTATGTGATCTGCTTAGTAAATATAAAAGAATCATAAATTAAACAAGAAAATATCCGCTTATCATACAAAAACCTGAAAGATAATTAAAAAATAGTTTAGTAATATAACTCTTCAAGAATAAGATAAAATATCTGAAAACATTTCGCTTTCTAATAGAACTTCCGATGCAAGTAGATAATATTCAAACATGATTTTAGATAATAACCACATTCTAAAGTAAAAAATAACAAGAATAGAGATTTTCCTAACTATAGAAAAATTTAGAATAATCTTAGGACAAAAATATTAATTTCTTTAAAAGGGCTTTTCACCAAGTTTTATAATACATCAATAACTAATAAAGTTTTTCTAAAGATTAACCACTAATAAAACTTTATAAATCTTAAAGAAGAGTGGTTGCTTTTAATATCCATAGCTTTTACCTACCATTTAAATCCAAATAAAGGAAAGAATTAAAATAAAGAAATTCCTTTATTTATTATTTTTTAAAGATCAAACAGAATAAGATTTGAAATAGACGCGGTATTAGTTTAATAAGCCAATTGCATAATTTTTTAAGTCAGAATTAGATGAAAGATAAAAACTTAATGATTCAAAAGAAAAAATGAAATAGAAAAAAAATTGAATTGGAATTCTATAAACATCCTTATTTTAAATAAAAATGAAAAATATTTGCTAAAATAATTTTAATTTTTTAAATAATTAAAACGGAATAAATGAAAAAGAGAAATAAAAGCTCTACTACTAGATAAAAAGTCTTAAAAGTATTTTGAAAAATATGAAGAGAACTAATAAGATTAAAATAACCTTTTGCTGAAATAAATAAGTAAAAATCATAAATGTTTACAGAAAAAACTAATTAAAACACTTCATGAATTCAGTAAAACTAATTAAATAAAATATTAAATTTGTAGTTAAATTGTTAAAAGTATATAAATAAATAAATTTGATTATAGAGCGCGTAGCACTCTCGTTGGTGCGCAGCTCTTTTAAAAAAATGTTTCATACTGACAAGAATGTTTGTTATTGATAAAATTATCAGATACTGATAAACCTTGTTCAATACTGGTATAATTATTCAGTACTGATAAAAATGTTCAATACTGATATAATTTTAGAATACTCGTAATCTTATCTACTTGTTGGAGGTCCAAGGACATGGCAGGATTGTGTCTCATTGCATCACCAAAGCAGAGGACGAAATGTGTCAATTATGGGTACTTAAATTCCCCACCTCTGATGAAGCTCGCAATATTATTTCTTTTTCGTTCCAGAATTAAATCTAAGCCAAGCCGGTGCCGAAGGTCTAAGAATCTTATGTCTCGAGGCCAAACCAAAGCAGAGGAAGACATAAAGTCGATTATGGGTACTTAACTTCCCCAACCTCTGATGAAGATGACCTTGTTGTTCACCTTCGAACAACTATGGCGGTTTTAAAAAATATATAATAATAAAGAATGCATTAGTTATTAAGTAGATTCAGTAGAAATAACGCTAAAGCAACAAATCAAAAAATAAATCTTGATCTTTGATGTTTTACTTATGAACTTAGAAAAGACTATGCTTTCTATCATATTTAACTTAGTTCAAGAAATAGAACAAAAAATTAGATTCCAAATAACCTTATTGAGATTCTTAATATAATATTTTAAGATTATATAGAAATATCTTTAAATTAAATATTTCCTTTTGAAAGAAGGATATCTAAATAAATAATAATTGTAATTATTTTTTTATTTTTTTAAAACATTAAAATTATTCAAAATTTTAGAAAATCGATATAATTAAATACGTAGTTCGAAAACTAAAATCTATTAAATAAATATGATTATAGAGAGTGTAGCACCTCTTTGGCGCGCAGTTCTTTCAGTATTAATTTAATAAAAAAATAATTAATTAATTAAGATTCAAAATGGGGAATTATATTTCTAGCAAAATTAAAATTTTTAAATTAATTTAAATTACACTTTGAAAAAATTTCTAGTTAAACAGCAAATTAAAATTACAAAATTAATAATTATAAAAGCAAATTAAATAATAACAAAAAAACTTATTATTAAACAACACAAAAATCTAATTTAAAACCTAATGTAAACGATAAAAAAGATAAAACAATATGCTAGCCATTAAAATAAAATTCGAAAAAAAATATAGTTCTATAAAATTTTAAAATAAAGAATAAACAAAAGCTAACCTCATGATAACTTATTTTATAGTACTTATCATAAGTAAGTTGCTTCGAGTGCCTGATAACTTATTTTTTGTAATTCATAAGTAACAAAATTGATCTCATATTAATTTATTTTAACATACCTATCATTAGTGATAATTTTGAGTTCGCGGCAACTCTTAAAAAAAATTATCATAAGTAAATTCTAACTAATAAAGATAATTTATTTTTTAATATTAATCTTAAATAAGATGTTTTGAATGTCTAAAAACTTATTTTATAGTACTTATCATAAGTAAGATGCTTAGAGACTATAAAAATTAAATTTCATGTTTGGTATTCATAATATCTTCTAGTTTATCTTTCTTTTTTATTCCCTTATATAAATACTTTATAAGTTATTTATAGAATTTCCTTATTTACAGTATATTATGCATTGAATGTCTATTTATCTTAAAGTCTTTAATTATAACTTGTCTATTATCATATAAAACTTCTTTGCTTTATTTAAAGCTTTTTATCACAACTCTTATCCTAAATATATATTTAGACTTTGAGTTTATTTCCAAATTTCTTTTGTTCATAAATTTAGCTTTGAAAATCTATCCAATTTTGAATGAATGGATATCTTTACTTTGAATCACTTTACTATTATTCTTACCTAGCTTTAAGCTTATTTTAAAATAGTTTAAGGAGTAAAAGAGTTTTAATTAAAATATTGTATTTAACTAAATTCAATTTGATCTAAACTTTTTAAGGATCTTACAATAATCAAAAATCTGCTGTAAATAAACTAAAAGATAGCAAAGTGTTACAGAAGGAATATGAATAATACTTTTATGAATTAATACTCATATATTGTTATAATATAGTAATGGAGTATTGTAAGGAAGCTCCCATGGTCCAGTTCTAGCTATTATATTCTACGATATTGTTATCAGGTACTTAGAAACTTATTAAATACGATTTGGCTTTAAAATCTGTGGACTCGTATTTGTTACTAAAGCTTGGGCAGATGATTTATTATTGATTTCTAATGAAGATAATATGAATCTATTGATTAAAGCAACGTGTAAAGTATTTGGATGAGTAAAACTGAGCATAAATGTTAGTAAGTGTGAGTTTATATGCTTTAAAACTAAGAATTAAAAACAAGAAGACATTAATGTTAGCATAAGTTTGAATAATTAAGAAATTAAAAGATCTAAGAGGATAACTTATTTAGGATATACTTTCCATGAAAACGAATATTATAAAGTCCATTGCAAAGAAATAGTGTAAAAATATAAGAAATGTGTTAATGGATCCTTGATATAATTGTCCAAATATTAGAATATCACTCCTTACAACTTTAAGTAGATTTTTCAAGTCTTTTTACTACCTAAAACAAATATGGCTCTGAAGTTATTTCATGGACGATTTTAAGGGGCATTGGAAAAATAAAGAAAGACATGCATACTAGTTAAAGAAAAGTAGCAAGATATGCATTCTAAAGTCCAAATTCAACGTTTAATGAATCATGCTTTATTGATTTGAACTGACTACCTTTTGAGTACTACATAGCAATGAGATATTTAAAGTTTTACGTAAAATTATGATAAGAAACATAAACAAATCCTGACTCTGATATTACCTTTTTATTTAGCAAAACAAAAATAGCTAATCTGAAATATTTTAAAAACTTGGAGAAATTAACTTAACTTTTTGAAATAGATGTATAGAATATTGAAGACAGCAAATTATTTTTGAGTAAAGCTTATAACAAAATCTAAGAGAAGTTCTTTTAAGATGCTACAGAAAAGATGAGATCAATGTAAACTGCACACTTTTACTTTGAAGATATTAATAAAGAAACAAGATAGTTTCCATTTTATACATATACTAAACTAAATAAATTTATGATTAGAGAAATAATTTCTATTTATAAATTTAGAACCTTTTGCTATCATTTCTAATACGACTTATAACAAAGACACTTCAAAATCAAATACTCTGAGATTTGCATATGTGGAGAATTAGATAGCTTTGTTCATATTGAATCATGTGAAGCTCTGTAAGATCTAATTTAGGAATTTAAAGACTTTAAAAATTACGACCTAATAAAAATGTTAACATATAATTAAAGTTATCTTACTCTTAATTTCCCTACTTAAAAACAGCTAAGAGAAATAGATTTTAGAATTAAAAGCTTCCATTAACAATTATTGAAGAGAAGAATTGAAATCCTATAGTGGAATGAGGAAATACTACGTGGCAGAACGATTTGGATAAAGTTGTAGCAATAGAAGGAGAAGAACAAGAACAAAAAGAAAAAGAACATGAGCAATGAATAAAATAGGAATGATGAATTAGATGTAAAATAAACAGTTTTATTATCTATATGAAAATATAGTAAAGACATATTAAATGATATTATTATTATACTCATATATTGGAAAGCTAAGTAGAAGGAAAATACTAAAAAAGCATTCTTTGTCTTAACTTACAGATATAAAATATAAGAGCTATTAACTAGATCATTTGCAATGCTTCAATTAGTCTATTTTAAGAGATATATAGAAAGGTTAAAAAATTGTGGTAAATATAATTATACTATAAAAAGACCTTTAGAATAAATACAAATATAATTAGCGATGAGAAGTTTTAGGATTTTGACCGCTAATGAAATAAATGAAGAACGGGTAGAAAAAAGCTGCCCAAGTTTAAAGAAGAGGATAAGAAATTAAAAGGGAGAAGACAAAATTCAATGAATTCTAAAAATCAGTAAGAATTCTCTTAAGACTCAAAATTTAAGAAAGAGGATTAGTTATATCGAAAAACCATTAAGCTAAAGATGCTAAATTACATCTATCCATTTAAAGAGTAAAAGCGCTAATTATGAAAATATGTGATAAAAAAATAGTCTGTAGCTTAAAATTAAAGGAGTTAGTATAAAAGTTTTAAGTTTCACATGTTATGATAACTTCATTTTTATGGCATGATTAAATAAATTAAATTCTAATCAAGCTGAAACTAATTATGTAAATGAAAAAATCTTTAAGATCTTGATTGAATTGCTGAAAATTTGAATTCTTAGCATAGTATATAAGTTTAATTTTCAACTCTGTATCCTTAATTAATTTCTATAAATTTAGAGCTTTACAGCTCTTAAATATATATAATTTTTCTTTCCAATCAAGCTGAAATTTTTATTTTATAGGAAGCAATCCAGCTAGGATATCTCATTTTTTAATTTAATTTCTAAATCCCTCATTTAAGCTCTAGCTTTTGCTTTCTAATTTTTGAACAATTGAAATTTTACTTACTCCTGAGAGAAGTTTAATTTTTTTTTAGCATATTCTAATTCACCAAAACCTGCCTATAATAAGCCAAATTCCGTTGAAAGTGAAATAACATTAATTTTAGGATAAATTAGCTTTTAAATCTAACTGATAAATAAGATAAGGATATTGATCTCTTATATGATCAATAAAGATTAATAATGGTGCCCTATAAGGAAGTAGTCATGGTATTGTACTTGCAGTTAAAACTATGATATTGCAATAAGATATTTTGAAGATAATTTAAAGAAACTAGGATTTAATATTTATTCCAGATCTTTCGTTGTGCATGGTTTTGATGATTATTTAATAAAGATTACAGAATCTTAAAAAGACCTAGAAACTATTAAAAGCTACAGCCAATATTTTTACTTGAGTAAGGCTTAATATAAAGGAAAAGAAACCTGAAGTGATTTAGTTTCTAAAAAAAAAGAAAAAAAAGAAACTAAAGCTAGCTTAAATATTAATGGAATTCCAATCATATAGAAAGACTCAATAACTTATCTAGAAATCAATTGAGTAATAAGTAAAATTATAATATGCATTGTGAAGAAAAAGCCTTTGTATACAGAAGAACAATTTTGAAAAAGACTGCTGTAATTTTCAAATGAAACATTAAATATTCAATTAGTTATAAGAACCTTTAAAGAATTTTAATTTTACCCAAAGTAGAATATGGAAGCATTATAACACCTTGAGCGGTAGTGTCAGGAATTAAAGGAATAATTAGAAGAATTACTAGAACATTTTAAAAATATATTCGCATTGATACAGATTTATAATAAATAAATAAATAAATAAATTTGATTATAGAGCGCGTAGCACTCTCGTTGGTGCGCAGCTTTTAAAAAAATGTTTCATACTGACAAGAATGTTTCTTACTGAAATTATCAGATACTGATAGACTTTGTTCAATACTGGTATAATTATTCAGTACTGATAAAAATGTTCAATACTGATATAATTTTAGAATACTCGTAATCTTTAATATTTGCTGGAGGTCCAAGGACATGGCAGGATTGTGTCTCATTGCATCACCAAAGCAGAGGACGACATGTGTCAATTATGGGTACTTAAATTTCCCACCTCTGATGAAGACGACCTTGTTGTTCACCTTCGAACAACTATGGCGGTTTTAAAGAATATAATTATAATAATATATTTCGCTTTTCATCTTAAAAGTAAAATTTAATCTGTTAGTATAATAAATAATAAATAAATAAGATTAGCACCTCAATGATGCTCAGTTATTTAATAAAGATTTTTAAAGTAAAAAAATTATTTTCTGAAGTCTTCCACTGTGCTAGCATTCTTTTGTGAGTCTTGTCTTCTATAGGACCGTTATCGGAATCCTTTCTAAGAGACCTTAGTATCTGACATCTTTCATGGTTAAAGTTACTTGATGCCTCTTCAGTCTTGTCTTCTCTTGATTCTTACCAAGATTCTTGTTTGGTTCTTCGTGTATGTTTTTCTTTGTACCAGATCTTATGAAAATCTATGTTGGAGGATTGCTCTTCCCTATTTATTTATATATAATAATTTACTCTCCTATTTTCTCTTTGTCTAGCATTTTGACTCAAATCTTTTTCTTTCTCCAGATTTTTCCAGTTCATAGGGGTAAAATTCAGTAGCTCTTTCTTTCAATTCCTATTATTTTTTCAGATGTTACTTCTAATTCTTTTTTATTTTGGATATTTCCGCAATTAATGTAACGTATTGTTGCAAATGAAGTAAATTTTTCTTGGTCTATGAAGAGTTCTTTCTTGTCTTTCTTTTTTAGTGGGGTCCCTTTTAAAATCTTCTGTAAATTTTCTTCAATTTATTGTAGTTTTGAATATAATTAAACTCATTTTTTCTATCGTCTTGCTCTCTCATTATTCAAATATCATTCTCAAATCCTGTTATTCGTTCATAGACTCCGATCTTAGCTATTCGACCTACTATATGGACTTCATCATCAACTTCATGATTTATTATGTCTTTACTTTTTTCAAACATTTCTTCCTTATATAAAATTAAGTTCTCTTCGAGTTTTTTTAATATTTTAATAAGTGTATAAATTAGCTGTTCCATCTAATAAGAATCCATTTGTTCTATACAATGCTATCTAATCAAAGATATTAGGGCTTATATTGAATTATCGTATTTTACCTTCTTCATTTATTTTTTAATTTTATTTGCTACTTTTAATTATTCCATTAAGTGGTCTCTGTTTTAAGTTTGTAATGGAGGCATTGAGAATTGTGTTAATTCTTTTGTTCTTACTTTTTACTTTAGATTTTCTTTAATTGTTAATTGTTGGTTTGAAGAAGATTGTACTTGTTGAAGTTAAGACATGGTAATAGAAAGCGCTTCTGATTTTCTCCCTTAATTTGAGGAGGTGAAAAAAACCCTTTTTAAACTAGCCGTTTTATATGATATAAAGGCAAATAAGCAGCCTAGACTTAAAAATTAACTAACTTTAAAATGATAATAAAATACTAAATAAATGAGTTTAAAAGTTTTGACAAATCTATTTAATCAAGAAATTAAAAGAGCAGAAAACAAATTATAGAAATTCGAAATCTAAATTAAATAAGCCAAGAACGAGGTACGAGTAAAATTATGTTTGATCCTAATGGAGATTGAGCATTTAAATTTAAATATTATTTACTAATTAATTTCATGTTTGTTTACTTTACTATATAATTATATTCTTTAAAACAGCCATAGTTGTTCGAAGGTGAACAACAAGGTCGTCTTCATCAGAGGTTAGGGAAGTTAAGTACCCATAATCGACTTTATGTCTTCCTCTGCTTTGGTTTGGCCTCGAGACATAAGATTCTTAGACCTTCGACGTTGGCTTGACTTGGTTTCGTTTATTTTTAATACTGGAACTAAAAAGAAATAATATTGGGAGCTTCATCAGAGATGGGGAATTTAAGTACCCATAATTGACACATGTCGTCCTCTGCTTTGGTGATGCAATGAGACACAATCCTGCCATGTCCTTGGACCTCCAACAAATATTAAAGATTACGAGTATTCTAAAATTATATCAGTATTGAACATTTTTATCAGTACTGAATAATTATACCAGTAAGAAACATTCTTGTCAGTATGAAACATTTTTTTTAAAAGCTGCGCACCAACGAGAGTGCTACGCGCTCTATAATCAAATTTATTTATTTTATTTATTTATTTATTTATATAAAATATTAATATTTCATCAGTATCTTATTCATTTAATTATTAAGGTAGTTTAAATCTTATAAACGAGAAAAATAAATTATATCGATTAATTAATTATTTATCAGCATAAGTTATATTTGCCAAAGTTTGTATTTATTTTGTCTTTAATATTAACTTATTAATAAATTCATACATTAGTAGAATAAAAAAGTAAATTATATTTTAAAATATAAAAAATTACTTTTTTATATAAGCAAAAAAATGATAAAATTTATTTCATATAAATAAATAAAATTTTAACTTTAAGCTTTATCAAGATTTATACTCAATCTAAATAAAAATAAAATATTTCATTTACATTTAAAGAAATAAAATATTTATAATATATTTAATTAACCTTTTATTTCTTAATATTCTAAGTATTTTTATACAACTTAGACGTATAATGGTAAATTTTATACTTATCAACTCTAATATAATCAATATTATAAGTTAGTAGGTTCGAATCAGATTTCAGCTTTTTTGTTTTTTTCTGCCTTTAAATCTTATATTTTTTTTATATTTTTGCAGTATTTTAGGTTCTTTAAAAACATTTTTGTTTTATTTTTGTTTTTGATTTTTATTATTTAATTAATCTCTGATTTTATATATATTTTTTATTGTTGATGTTTTGCAATAAAAAGTTTTTTACAAATATAAAAATTATTTTTTTGGAACTACTTATAATTTTTATTTTTTTGACGAGTTTAAACTAACTTTTTATCCTTTTTTTTCATTAGGAATTTACTTTAATCTAAGTTTCTTAAATCTTTTAAAGGATTTTACGAAGTATAATAATAAGTTAAAAATATTTTTTTAGATATCCATTTTTATAAATTATTTTAATACAGCTAAATATATAAATTAAAATCTATGATGTCATTTAAATACAAAATGAATTAGATTTCACGATTATTTAAAAGATAAAATATTTTTCTTTTAATAAAAAAAGAAACCAATTAAGATTAAATGAAAATTTAGATAATTTCAATATATTTAATTAAATTAATTAAATTTAATTCTAAAAATGAGTGACAAAAATAAGCAATTTTTTATAATTGAAAAGATGGTGGGAGCTGAGAATGACCTTCGTGACTAAACTTTCTGGTTTTATGGTTAGGAACAAGTTCCTTTCCTGTCGCTGAGAAAGTCCCTGGTCAGAGTCATTTTCTGAAGTGAACACTGTCTTCGAAATTATCCGCTCTTGGTAGGGGCTTGAAGCCTGGCTGCTCATAGCGATGGAGCTCCCTAGCAACTGTGCCTAGAGCACAACAGGATATCCCCGTTATTCCATAAAAAGAGAGCGTCGGGTCGTGCAATCAAAAAGGAATTTCCGGTCCAAAAACTTTTATAGTTGAAATTAATTAATTAATCATTTAATTTTTTTAATTTTTATATTTTAAATATGACAATTGAAAAATATAAATATTAAAAAAAGATTAATATTAATAAAAGATGAGTTTAAAATGTAGAAAAATATTAGATGAATTTATGATTGAATCAGTTTAAAAAAAATTTGCAAGTCAAAGAGCAATTTCAAAGCAAAATTGCAAATTCTTAATGTAGGCTTTTTATCTGCTTTTATCAATTCTTTTTTTAATTAATATTTTTTTCTTTACAATTTTTTTACTTTCTTTTTTTAATTATATATTATTATAATTTAAATAGGGTGGAAAGCCCTCTCCTTCGGATGCTACTTGGAGGCCCAGCAAGGCAACAAAAAACGAGTGCGGACGGAGGATAAATTAGAAGAAGAGACACCAATAGCAAGAGAAGGAAGATATGACAAGCTGGATTACTCTGATTACCAGGAGGAAACTTTCTTGATCATAGGTCGGGGAAATGTACCCGTAATCGCATATTGCATCCTATGCTTTGGAAGGAAAAATTACAGGGACGTACCACAGGAAGAGGAAACAAGGAAAGAAAGGCCTATAAAAAAAATTTTCGACATTAAATAGAATTAATTTAAAGAGCTTAGCACCAACGAGAGTGCTACGTACTCTATAATCGAATTTATTTATTTATTACAAAAAAAAATTAATTTTATTGAAGGTATTTTTAATTTTTAATTACACTTAAACTTTATTATTTTTTTAATTTTTTTATTTTACATTTTTTTAATTTTTCTTTCTTTTTATTATTCTCTTTTTTTAAAATTTATTATTTACAATATTTGGGACATTGAATTCAAGAAAACATCATTCTCTAAAAGTACTTAGAATCAAGAATAAAGGAATGTTAAAACGCCAGGTTTGAATTCTGAATAAACTAACAATATTATAAGGAATAGTGCCATATAATGTCAAGTTTATTCTAAAATCTTTCATAAACCAAATATTTTGATATGGTAGCGGGTGTATCCCATTTACTGAAGAAATTGAGGGATACGAAATATTAAGTAAATTAGAAATGATTTAAAGCAGATAACTGGGAGTAATAGTAGATGGTCCTTCTTAGCTTAAAGTGAAAAAGTAAAAACAAACTCTAATTTTAAAAATTTTAATTCTATTATAATAAAAAATACTTTTACTCAGAAGAAAATTATTAGTAATTAGAATCAAGCAATGAATGGATGACTTTGCAAATTAGTGAAAAAATTACTTGATAGAAACATACTCTAGATAAGTAATGGAATAGATATAGATTAACGATTCGAAACTAGTGCAAGACAAAGAAATGAAAAAGAAATTCAATAGTAATATAAGAAGCAATCAAGTTTCATAACAGTATGAAAAATTTAAATTAGTATTTTATTCTTATCTTTTTTTATATTATTTTTTATTTTTTCTTTTAAAATTTGTTTTTTTCGTAATCTTAAAAATATGAAAAACTTATAAAAATATCAAATATCAAAAAATGCAATTAAAAATAATAGTTTAAAATTATTTAAATTATATAATTTTTTAATTTTTATAAACATAAAATAAAATTATTTATAAATAAAAAGCATTAAATAATCTTAAAATAAGAACTTAGCTAGATAAAAAAACAAATAAAATATTTTAAAATTTAAATTAAGAAAATAAAAATAATAACAAATATTTTAAAATCATACTTAAAAATAAATGTATACTTTAATGAAAAATGACTTTATAAAAGAATATTTATATTCATCATTTTTATAAATATTTCTAATTTAAAAAAGCTAAATAAAATTATGATAAAATAAATAAAAATTTTAATATTATAGAACATTTATTAAATATTTGATAAAAAATGGCTTCTAAGAAATAACAGAACTTTGAACAAAACATTTAAACAGGAAAATTCTCTAAAAAATAAAAAAGCGAAATAATTACAATGAGTGAACGTGAGAAGTATGATTGATATGACGAACATTAACCACTTGGAAATCCAGAATTAAAAAAACTTCAGACACAAACTTAAATAGGAATATTATCTAAGTCATTAAAAAAGTTTATGTTCAAAACTAGATACCTCACTGATAAGGATGAAAAATTAGAAAAATTAGCAACGTCTATGCTTGAGAAACAATATTAATCATCATAAGAAATAGAAAAAAAACTGGAACAAAGAATTTTTTAGATTTAATAATAAATTCAGGTAATGCCATTTTCGTTTTAACAGAAACGATCAGATCCTATGGAAATAGAAAATGAAGCCTCAAATTAAAATAAACAGTAAACATTAATTTAAAATAAATAGTAAATTTAAATTAAATAAGAGCTACAGGAAAAATAGTCTAAAAGAAAAATAAAATTTTACGTGTGCAAATTAACACCAATGAAAATACTGTCACTAACTAAGCGAAATTTAAGGAAAAAACAAATAAGATATTTTAAAAAAACTATTAAGGATATATCCATCATAAAGCGGAAAAATGTATAGAAAAAATTATTTAATTCAAATCTTAATCCTTGAAGAAATAATTAGGAACGCTTCATGCAAGACTAAAACTATTCAGATATTAAAGGATGGTGCATTAATGAAGTGCTATACCGCCTAACTAAGCCTTTTAGGAATTCATGACAAACTAATTGAGACAAACTGATAGAATAGGTCAGATGGCTGACTACTAAAGTTTATCAAATCTTTTTAACTTTAATTTTTTTATGCATTTAAAATAAATAGAAAATAAATATTTAAAATTAATTAATTAATAAAAATTTAATTCTAATTTATTTCTTGAAACATTTTAATTTTTAATAGATATTTATTTTATTTTTTTAATATTTACCAGATATTAATATTTACTTAAACTAAATTTTACAATACGAATATTTTCAATTGAAATTAGATTGTTTTCTTTATAATTTATTCTTTTTTTTACTTTCCTGTTGTATTCTTTCTTTTTTATTTTTTATTTTAGATCTAAGTAACTTGCAAATCTTAATTAATGGAAAAAATCTTTACAGCAAATCCATAGAAAACTAAATAAGTTGATTCAAGTGTGATATCATTCAGACAGGATTTTGACAATTAATAGAAAATAATAGTTTTATGCTTGTTCTTTATATTAAAGATTTTCTTCAAGCTTGTAATCTTATCTATCATTAATTTTAAAAATTTACATAAAATTTCAGAAATTTTTAATAATTTTTTTTAAAGTAAATAAGTTATCACTAACATATACTTGTCTAACTATTTTATAAGTTTATAATAATAATTATTTATTAATATGATTGTCTCTTTTATTTAATTTAATAATATAAAAGTAGAAGCATCTTTTTTGCAGTTTTTCGAATTGCGACTATTTATCGACGTTTATAGCATTTAAGTCTTAGAATTACTGTTGGTTCTTTCTATTTTCTGCTTCTATAGAGTAAATTTCAATGAGAGAGTTTTATTAATCGATATCCTATTAGATTTTAGTTTGAGTTATTTCTTAGAAATGATTTAATATATTATATTATATTTTAATATAAATTTTGCCAAGTTTTTTTCTAATTTCTATATTTCTCCTAAATAATTGCAGTAAAATTTTTCTTAAATATCTTAATATTTTTTCAATAATATCCTTTTAATTTTATATTTTTTTCAATCTTTTTTCAGTTCTAATTTTTGAATGATATAATCTTTTACCATCTTTTGTTTACATATTTGTCAAATTTCTTCAATAATTTTTTTTCTCTTTTTCTAACGTTTAATTTGAATATCTTTTATTTGCATTCAATCAGACTTTTACCCTACCTTTCAAGTTAGTTTGCCAGTTCTCTTTACTATTTAAGTATTTATTTTACTTATTTTGCTATTCTATTTTCTGAAACTTTTGCAAAATTTACTTTTTTTATTTTATAACTTAGTTAAGAATATATTTGAATCTCTTTAATAAAATATAAATTTTGCATATATTTTTCTTATTTGCTAAGGTGCTTCAAAGGTCTTTCATTATTATACTTAAAATTTTTAGACTCTTCTTGCAATTTAATAATGCTTTATTTTTTTTGCTAAACTCAATTTTTCAGTTATAAAAGTCTTTGATACCTAATGCTAAACTGACTTGGCCTAATAACTCATTTAGTTCTTTGGAGTAGAAGATGCTTTTTATTATAAATTTTCTTGCTGATGTCAGTTTATTTCATATGTTTCTGTATTTTAGTTATTAAAAATAACCTTTCCGTATTTCTTATGATATTTTTATATTTTTATAAATAATAAATAAATAAAGATTATTATGGAGAGTGAAGCACCTAGTCTGTGCGCAGCTCTTTCAGTATTAATATTTAATATTAAAAAAAGTGTTCTTAAAAGTGTGATTTCATTTTATTCGTCCAAAGAGTCACTTCAGCTTCTCCAATGGGGAATCTTCTTATTAAAAATTATTTTTAAATCTTGAATCAAATGCTTCAGTCTTCTTGAATAAGGTCCAAATAAGAATTAGTATTAATCATTAGCCGGCCCATCAGTCAAACTTTCCTACTGCTAGAGAGAACCCACGGCCAAGTTAAGTTTGTCTCTTCTGAGCTTATCCACCCTTTCCCGTGGTGGCCTCTAGTGTGAGATTACTCGCAATGCAGTATACACTGCACCAGATTGCCTCTAGTTTTCTGACGCGGTCAATATCCATTTATATAATATAATAAAAGTTGAGTTACTGCAGTCTTTAAAGTAATTTTCAAATTTGCAACTACTACTAGAAAATTATCTTCTCTTAAGACTCATTTTAGACTAATTAATAAATTCTAATCTTATTTAGAGTATTTTAGTAAAAGCAAGATTATTAATTTTTTGAGTCTCATTTTATATACAAAAAATTTATATAATTTTTTTGTATTTTATTAGATTTTCAACCACGTTCCATCTACCTCGAGATATTAAAAATTTAAAGTAAAAGTTTGAAAATTTTTTGAGATTTAATTCTTCTTTTTGTCTTTATTGCTTTCTTCTTTTTGTTACTAGTTTCTTTTTGTATACATTTTAATAAGTTAGTGTAGTATAACTTTTCTTAGTCGCTTCTTATCCTTATTATGCAATATCTTTTACTCTTATATTAAATTTCTCTTTCAATATGCTAATATTTAAATTAAAAACAATTTGAGAAACTTCTTGTAAGGATTTTTGTAGTAGTAATAAAAGTACTCTCTCTTATTTTTGCATATTATATCTCAGCTTATTCATTTCGCATTTTATTTTCTCATTTTCCATTAGTCAAATATAATTATTATATTTTTTCTAGCTAGTTATTCTTTTTATTATAATTTTCTCTTTGCTTTTTTTTCTTATATGAAAGATTAGCTATTTTTATTTCGCTGAGTATTACAAAGGATTTTTAGTTCATTTTCTTGCTACATATGTCTCATTTCGAATCCTTACTATAAATTGAGGTATTCCATAAATTTTCTTTTTATACTTCTTAAGTTCCTTGTTCTCTACTTTAGTAACAAAATGTTAGTAAATTATTTTATGCTTATATACACTGTTGAGATGATTTAGTGGCTTCTTGATGAAAAAAGCCTTAACATATTTTCTAGGCTTTTCCTCTGAAATTTTAGATGCAGTTTTATGGAATTTTTTCTGTGCTCTTTTCACAATCCTAAAAATTCTTAGGATATCTTAGAGCCTAATTCCCTTGGAGCTACAAACTGATTTTTAACGTATTCCTTCAATTACTTTCCAACCTTTTTATATTTTAGTGACCTTATTATTAAACCATTATTCCTAAACAAATAGTTATAAATAAGCCAAAAGTTTAAACTTAATCATCTTATTTTGTATAATTCTTTTTAACTTATTTAATAAACTTAACCAACTTATATTGCTTAAATTCATTCTTTAAGCTTATTAAAATAGTTTATTAAAGTGATTATATAGATATACATATGAAAGAAATAATTAAGAAAAAGATTAAAATATTTATTATTTCAGCTTAAAATAGAAAAATCAGTATCAATTGAAAATGTTATATCATATAAAATGGCTGACTTCAAAAAGTATTTTTGCCACCTTCTCCCAACAAAAGAGAAAGCCAGAAGCATCATCTATTGCCACGTCTTCTTCGAATTAATAAAAAAAGTAAAATTAAGAAAAATATAAGTATCTTAAAATTATTATAGAGAATTTTTCTTCCAAATTTGGATAAGTTAGCTCTAAAGAAGAAATTTTGGACAGAAAGATTAACTCAATTATCAAATACGCCATTAAAAATAGAAAAGCGGATCCAAACAACTGATCATATTAAACAATTAACAATAAAAATTGAGTCAATTTTGAATCAATATTTTAGTAAATAGATGTAAATATGTAGAAATCTCAGCAAGGAATTTCTATGGAAATTATAAATTAGACAATTAAATTCCAAAAATTAAGAAAAAGGTGCTATGTTTGCAAAATTATTTAACATTTGCGACAAAATGGTTCTGAATAGAAACAGATTAGAATTAATATATGAAGAAAAATTAACTTATAGCAACTGAAATTAAAAAAAATATGGTAGAAGGTTTCAAAAAGGGCTTCTATACCACCTCTTTCTAAGCTAAAAAGGAAGAGAGGAAGCAGGAAACCTAAATTTCTAAACACCACACGTCATCTTCCAAAACCTAACCTTCTTCTTAAACCATATAGGAGCAACTCTAAACAACACCCCCCAGACAACCCTAGAAACACTAGCATGCAACAATATCGACTGAGGACCTTCCCAAGAAGCAAAATATTAGTAACTTTCAGGCCTAGATTAGGACATTCAACCCCTACATGGACCTCGGAGATCTCAATAAAGAACAAATCTTAGGAATGACGAAGGAGGAAATGGCTAAGCTTATCTTAGCATTAATAGGAAAAAATAAAGATCTGGAAAAACAGATTGAAGAACTAGCTTAAGAACAGCAAGAGCATTTAGAAGATGAGGAAACCCATGCTCCTAGAAACTTAAACCAGGCTGCAATGAATATCAGAATTGACGAATTCGATAGGCAGCTGGAACAATTATACGAATCGAATGAAAATATTCATATCAAATTGGAAAAATTAGAGGCAAGTGTAAAATAATAGGCTATGCAATCTATCCCAATGGAGATCGAATAAGAGAATAATAAGCCAATTGAGCAAACTAAAGAGTAATATTTTAGGAAAAAATGTTACATCTGCAGGAGAACAGACCACCTATGGAGACGATGCTGGAAGAGAAAGAAGATTTAATAGAAAATATGGAATGACCTAACCTAATTTTACCCAACCAGGAATGGAGAAATTTATAAGAAGAAAGCAAGCTATATGAAGAGACAACCATTCCGAAAACTTGACAGTGAAGGGAGGAGAAGACCACCTAGAGATCAAGTTCCTATTGGTTGGATAGGGAAGTAGGAAGCTTTTAAGTAGACGATCCTTCTTTAACACTTTAATTTAAATTTAAATAGCAACTGAAATAAAGAATGACAATTTCTTCCCATCGGATAATGGGAAAATTTGAAAGAAAAATTATTTAATTAACTCGGAATATAAAAAGTAATAAGTGAAGGAAGCAATACAAAGCAAGGAAAGAATGTACAGAGACGGAGATTTTTTATATTTAAAAATTCAATTAAGTCAAAAACAAATTTTATTTTAATAATTAATAAAATTGAAAATGTTTAAAGCTAAATTTAAAACTCGTAAATAATAAAAATTATCAGGATAAATAATAAAAGATCTCTTTAAATAAAAATGATAAAATGAAAAATTATATGAAATCTAAGAAATTGTAGACCTCTCTCAATTAATATTTAAAAAAGAATAAAAATTTAATTTAATTGAATAATAATTATAATAATATAAAATAGAAAAAATAGAAAAATTAAATTAGCAAAATTAAATATAATTTTTAGAAGTATAAGTTCAATTGTAGAGTCAAAATGCTCCTATCGAATCACATTTTATTGCGATTAGATAAAGACTTATTATTTATTTTAAGTGGAAATTTTAAAGTAATAAAGTCAAATCTAAAAATAAATAAAACAAAAATTGCATCAATATTATTTTAGATTAACAAAAAACATTTGATCAGCTATATTTTTGCTATACTTAATTCTCTCAATTGCCTCTTTAAGGATCTAACTCAAATTTTCTACTGATCAATTTCTGTAAGCAAACAACCTAAAGTTTTAAATTAAAAGTCAATAACCTCAGACTAAATTACTAAAATAATGCTGATATATCATTAAGACGCGATCACTTAAAATTCTGAATTAAAAAATAAAACTTCTGAGGTTATACAAAAATAAACATCTTAAAACAAGCTGACAATCTATTTTTACTAAGTATGTAAGCTCGAACTAAATCAAAAATTTTCTGTTGAGAGCATAAAAAATTATAAAAATAAAATATAATCATTTAAACTTGCTTTTAGAGATATATAAGTAAAAACTCAATCAGTAAACGAACAAGCTTAAATTAAAGATTTACGGATACAAGAGCATAAATAGAAAAAGAGACCAAGATGTTGGCATTGTAAGAGGAGACGAAACTTAGTCAGGTTTGTAATTCAATAAAACAAAAGTTAAAAGAAAAAACTTAGAAATAGATTAATTAACTTTAATGGGCAAATAAGGAAAAATTTAAAGAAACAATTGTTGTAAAGGATTAGAAACATATAGAATCGTAAACGAAAAAATTTTATAGAATAGAAAAGGATATTAGAAGGAATACAAGAGTATATAGTACTAAAAGAGCAAAAAAAATTAAATAGTTGCAAAAGAAGAAAAAAAAAATCTGTGTAATTCTGTAAAAAACAGCATAATTCTATAAGACCAAGTACAATAAAACTTTAAGCGGTTACCCTAATAATGGTATGATCACTATAATTAATTACTATTATATTTATTTTTTTATTTAATGTAGAAGTAGTATAAAGATTGAAGTGATTAGAGAAGGGTTTTTTCATCCTTTTTTTAAAGCAAGAGAGAAAACCAGAAGCATTTTTCTTTAGATCTAAACTTAGCATCAGTTAGACAAACTTTCTTAATCATATTAAAAGAGGATAAAAAGAACAGAAAAGACATAAAAAAACAACTCTTTCATCCATTCTCCAAAAAGTAATAAGAAACTCAAACATCTCTAAAAAATTTAAACTGAAGGAACTCCAACAAAGGAATAAATAATAAGAAAATTTTAATGTTAAGAAGATCACAACAAACAAAAATTGAAACTAGAAATTAAAGACATCTCTTGAAATGGTTAAGAAAAAACTAAAAAATTGATTTTAAACTATCTAGATTTGCCATAGAACTGAAAATTTAGTCGGAATAATTTCAACATGAATATACATTTATAAGACATACGCAAATGAGCAAGAAGCTAAAATAGAAAATTAGAAAAAGATCTATGAGTAATGTACAGCAAAGCGAAAAAAAAATGAAGCAATAAGAGAAAAATCAAGATAAAAAAACAAGAATGAATAAATAATAAAATTTTCCATCAAATGCAATATTAGCAATCATAAAAATTCAACTAAGCAATTCCAATGAAAACAGAAAGATTATAAACAAGATTAAAAATTTCCAGAAGAAATATTAAATTTCTATTGCACATGACACATCTGGAGAAATTAAAAATAAAATAAGATGATACACCTGAAATTTTAGAAAGATTTTACTTTTTTTACCAAAAATGCGATGGAAAGATTTAAAAAAGAAACTTAATCAATAGATGTAGCATGGACCTGGGTTTGAATTTGCTTTAAACTGGGTAATCTGTGGACCTGATCGCTACTCGGAGTGAGAATTGTTTGAAGAAGCATTTTCTTTTTCTAGAAAAAGTTTTAATTTGATTTGATAAATGTGATAGATAAGCTTATTCTTTTTATTTAATAGAATCTCTTAAAAATTTTATATGAAGAATAAAAAATTTATTTTTAGAATTTTTTAACGAGTTATTTTCTACTTAAGTTGGATGACTTGAATTTCAATCTTCTCTATTTAATAAATGTTCATTTTTCATAGATAGGCTTAATATAACTTATTTTTTTCAGTTTAAACAAAACTTTTCGTTTCAAGCATAAAATCTTATGTAATAAATCTCTAACTACCTATTATCTTTATTTTTTTCCAATTTATAATCAATGGATTTCTAGTTGCAAGATTATTTTTGTCTGATTACTCTTCTAAATTTAGAGAAATATTTGAATTATATAAATATTTGGAAAATAATGTGTTTGGAAGATTATTCTGACTTGATATGAGTTTTTGTTAAATATTTTTATGGAGTATGAATTCATTGCTCATAATTGTTCCTTATTGAAACTGAACAGTAGATTATCTCCTCCATGTTCATACAAAATTGTTCATAGAAAGCAGCACTATAAAAGTTTAACTGTCTTCAATTATTCAAAATTAATTATTTTCCTTAAAATACTTCAATTTTATAAATTTTTCTATTTTTATTCTAAATAAAAGAACATGGTAAAGTTGGTTTTTATTTAAATTTTTTAATATTAATATTAATATAAATAATTATATTTACAATTTCTTTCAGTGCGAAATTTTTAACATTATCGCAATTTCCTTCAATTTTAGAATTAATAAAAAAATTTAGAGTCTTGTACTATGATTGAGTATCTTGCTTGTCTTTCAAATTTCTTTTTAATTTTTTCAATGATTGAGTCCTCTTATATTATAAAAATTCATCTATATCATCATTTCAAAATAGCTTTTATATCTATTTCTAAATTATATAAAAATTACCTTTTCTTTTTTGCTTTTTTTTCAGTGGTACTTAATAAATTAAAAATCTTTATTCTTTGCTGAAATAATGTATCTGAGAGCCACATCATGAATTTCATACTATTACAGGAATTTTTTTCCCATTTTTTCTAAACTTACATTATATAAATCTTTTAGACATTTGATGAGACTAAAGATTTCAATATTTGAAACTACTATAATTTTTTTTAATTTCATTATTCTCCGATCTAAAGAAATATTTTAGTTATTTTAAGCTAACTACATTTTTAAGATAATTTAATTTTGATTCTTGCAACTAATCTTGAAATATTTCTTCATGTTTACTCAAATGTTAAAAAAATTTTCCATGCCTTTTTAAGTATATAATTTCTTCTTGTAAAATAAACGCTTGTAAAATAGGTTCTTTCACTCTAAACTGTTCATATGCTAGAACTTCACAGATCCCTAGTAATATTACTCCAAAAAGACCTTTAAAATTATTTTAATTTTAATTTAATTTTAACTAATAATAGACTTAATCTGCTTTCGCGTTATTCTTCAAAAGTAGAAATTATAATTTTTGTCTGTGATTATTAGTCTAATCTAATATTTTTTTCTGTTTCTTTCAATTTAGAAAAATTTTTAAGTATTTTCATTTATTTTTATTATCTATTTCCTTATAAATTAAGATAATACCTCTTTTAGCATAAAAAGAAAAAGTCGTAGAACTTTCAAAGGCAATAATAATTAGAATAATTCTATATCTCACTATCAACTTTATAATTACATTTTATTTCTATGAGGTTAGAAAACTAGCTTATGAGTTTAATAATTTATATCTTTTGCCTTTAATTTGTTTTTCTTTTTTTTAAGAATATAGATGTAATCAATAAAAGCATAGAATATTTTATATTTTCGTTAGTTTTCCTCCTATTTTTAAGCTACTTACATTTGAATATATCTAACTACGCAAAAGAAGAGTCTAATTCTCAATTATTTTAGATTTAATATTTTTTAAAAGAAATTAATAAGGAAATGAATGGTTTGTTAAAAAAGTATTTTTAATAACGACACTTAAGAAATTAAGCAGCATTTTAGCAGCAATTTAAATAAATAATTACATTTTAAATACTAGCAAATTAAATTATGAATACCTTATATGATAATTTGTTTAATATAATAAGTTATTAATAGATTTCATTAGATATTAATAAGGCACAATATAACTTAAAAGAAAATCTATTTATTAATTTTACCAAGTTCCTGGTTATAATATGTAGGTTGATGAGGCAGAAGTTTTTCTTTAAAAGCAAAGCGTAATACAGGTTTTGATCAAAAGTTTTAAGGGCAAGAGCAATAACGAGATTGAATATTAATTGTTGTCGTTGGATGCTGTAATGGAAAAGTGTGAAGAAATTATGTAAAAATAAGATCTCTAGATTGAAGTTTTAGCTGAGCTTTGCAATAATAATATGTTGCTATTTATAGTCTGATAACAAGTGATAAGAAGTAAATGGCCAAATATAAACTTAGATTTCCTGAATCAGTACAAGGATTAAGATTTTCAATGTGAATTCAAGCAAGAACTAATCTAAACTATTATCAAAGAGAATAAATCAAATCTGCTTAAGTTAATAGTCAAGATATAGAATATTAGAATATATTGAACCACAAATTTTATCAATTTAATCTTAATAGACAGTACTGGAAACAATTAATACAAGCTAACAATTGACTCTCAACTTCTGAGCGACTTCTAAGATTTAATGAGCTATAAAATTTTAAAAGTATCTAAGAATTTCTAAATACTTCTAAAGAGAAGGATAATAAAGAAAAGTCAGCGTGAAAAATAAGAATATTTCTTCTAGAAGCTTAAAAGGAGCTACTATGAGTATTAAGAAGATTAGAGATAATTAAATGAAATAAGATCATTTTTAAAAAACTTTATATCAACGAAAGCACTGAGAGAGAGCAACGAAGAGTTTGATATATTTGGCAAAGGATAGAATCAACTTTCATAAGAAGAAAACCTGCAAAACTCTAATGAATAAGCATTTCCTCTAAGGATTAAAGTCTGTAACGAAGATTAAAATGAATATGAAGAAAGTTTTTAACAGAAAATGATATTCCAGAAACTGTAAAAGCTATAGTCAGATTCAATCATACAAAAGCTGTAATTTGATGATCTATTATTTAAGCCAAATTGTTTAATATTTGAAGGATAAAATTCAAGAGTTTATAAAGGATTAATTTAAATAAATCTGAAAGAAAGTTAGCAAGATGAGTAAAACGCACAGAAACTACTTAACGAAAGGAATAACGAGCTAAAAAATAAATCCAATTTTTAGCAATTTGCTATTAAAATATACCAAAATAAAGATAAATCTATTTAGAAATTCTATTAAGAAATAATTAATTAAGTCGAGTCTAAAGATGAAAAAATATTACCAGTATTTGGGTACAGTGACGACAAGCATTTGAGTCTCATAACAATTTGGCAGGAAAATGATTCACTTTTTGACTGGATTTTTGGAGTAAAATAATTCTAAGAAGAGTTTAGAAAATAAATAAAAATAATAGTAAACTAGATAGCAGCAGGAATTAACTCTTTAAATTACTCCCATTAAATAGTCCATAATAATATTAATTCTAAAAATATTCTTTTAGATAATAAGTTTAATGCTAAAATATGTGGATTTTCGTCTTCACTGAATTTAAGATGCTCGCTAGATAAGGAATAATTATTTCTGAATGAGGAAATTTCTTAAAACAGATCTGAAGATTATCATAAAGATAATTAAAGTTACGCAGATTATAAAATCCTTAACGAATCAGATTAAGATGATTAGAGCAAAAAAGAGCAGCAAATTAAATAATATATAGAAGCGTAAATTTAAAATGAAACAGACTTAGTTTATATATAAGATATATGAGGGTTCTTAACTTTGATTATTGAAATCTTAACAAATAAAAGATTTAAAAATAAACTATCAAAAAGAGCAAAATACTAAATTGAGCAATAGAAGGAAATTTTTAAGTCTTATAATCAATATTTTACTTAGAATAGTAAAGTTGAACATTGCGAAATGAAAATTTACTAAGTTATTCAACGGTATTTTGGAGTGGATTTTTGCTAAGTAACTGAACTGATTCATTAAATATTTTCTGAAAGCTTGCTCAATCAAGATCAAGTAAACACCAAAGAAGATATTAAAATAGATAATTTAGATATTAATAATAAATAACTTAACTTATTGGGAGATTCTTTTAGTGATAGTTCGTAGTTTTAAATCTGTGATTCTTAAAGCTCTGATTAAATTCAAGAAAAACCTATTTAGCAATAAAACCAAAAAGAAGAAAATATTTCTTTTGCAAATTTATAATTCATTGAGGATAATAAAAATTAAGAAACGCTGCTAAAAGAAATTGAAACTGAATAAAAATTATTAGATTTGAGAAGTCAAGAGACTAAATCGTTTATTATCTCCAATAATATCCTTTCGAGATTAAATCAGCTTAACGAGATAAAATCAAGCAAATAGTTACTATGAATTAATATCTACTTTTTTTTGATTATCTCTTAGTTCTATCTATTGGTTTTAAAAGAACCTGTAGGAAAATTTGGGGAAGAAGAAGTTTGGAGTATGCTTAATAAGGGTTTAATTTAAGAAGATGTATAAAAGTCAAAAATAATGTTTTATGCAAATAATGATTTTACTAATATACTGGAGGTTGAGGTAACAAAATAATGAGGCGAGTAAGAGTAGAACAGTAATATTCCGTATTGGCTTAGCAAATTTAACGAAAAAGTATAACAGCTGTCTAATTTAACTAAAAACGTTATTCTAAATCAAACAAACAAAGTATGGAAGGATGATCGATTACCTGATTAGTCAGACTAAATTTTTATAGAAAATTTTGAGGAAATCTATGCCTAATAAATGTTTTATAATTATTATTTAATATGAAAAAAGAAAACCAATACGAAAATAAACTTTCCATCTAAACAAGTAATAAAAGAAAGACAACAATGGATTTTTGACTAATTTCAAATATTTTCAAAGAATTAAGGACAATTTTAGTTCCAATTCTTAAAGGTTAGCGGATTTCCATTTATTTTATATAGTTGAAATTAAAGAGGGGATATGAGCAACTTTAACGTTTTTAGTTAGAATTCAAGAAAAACAATTCAAGAGATATGGACGCCAGTTGGAGGACCAGTTGCTGTGATATAATCCAACAAAGGATAATCTGAAAAGTTTATCGCCACCCAAGTAGCATAGTTATGGCTTGAAAAATACTTCCAAGTTTTATTTTTCTATCTAGCAGACAAATGATCAACAATTTCTTTGAAAAGGATTTAAAAATATTACTTTTTTAGTAAAAAATTTATCTATATCATTTTATTAGTAAATAATAAAAGAAGGATAATAAAATAATTTCATGTAGCGTTCAAGTTATAAAGAAGTGCTATCTTTAGTTTTTTATTAAATCACAAACTTTGCTTTAAAAATTTCAAAATGTTTATAAACATTTATATAAACATTTATTTTAAAAGAGAAGATAACTTAAATTAGCGAAAGCTTTGAAATCATAGATAAAGTTTATAAATTGGCTATAATTTTTTATTAATTTTATAAAAGCTTTTTGAAGTATTTTAAATTTTAAATCCAGAAATAAAAAAGAGTGACAACTAAAAAAAATTATCTTAGAATTAAATGATAAAGATAGAAGTTAATTCCATTCTAATGCTTTAAAGAATTCCATATATAAAATAGATTTATTTATATTTGAATTATGTATTTTTTATTAAATACACTTTCTTAATAAAAACAAAATCTGAAAAGGTAAATAGATTTATTTAATTAAATTAGATACATAATTAACTAAGCTTAGCCATATCGTACTTGATAGTAATATTTAGGTGATTATACAATTTTAAGATATTTGAATATGATATAATTTTATAATTAAAGGAAGATAATTATTATACAAGTTAATTAATTAAATCAAGTATTACACAACAGATAGTTCAGCTTGAAAAATTACATTTAGTAAACCAAAAAAATTAAAATTTTCTTCTAAGTGATTTCATCTTTATACTAATGAAAATTAGAACTCTTTTTTATTCTAAATTTAAAAAAGGAAAAACAATTAAAAAGAGATTGTCAAACATAAATTTTTTTAAATAAAATATCAAGTTAGAAGATATTTAATAAAAAATAAAAAAACTAAAATTCTAATGTAATTTCTCTATATGAGCTACAAGCATTTCTTTAATAAAGTTTAATTCACCAAGTTAATATTTAAATTCAATCCTAAAATTTCAGGTCTGTTTTGTATAAATAGTTCTAATTCAGAGTATTATCTTATAAAATTATAACTTCGATTACAATTTAAAAATAAATAAGAAAGATTATTTAATAAAGTCCAAGAAATGTATTTATAAATATATCAATCTTAATAAATTAATAATTAATATATCTTTATTATTATCCCTATAACTAAATTATTAAAAAAATATCTGAAATAATTTCTGTTATACAGTTGTATTTTTTAATTGATTTTGAGAAAATTTAAAAATAATCAAACTTAATACTGATGGAATTTTTATAATTAAGTTTGAAATTGTATATCATTAATATTTTAGAAGCACGAAAGTTTTGTATAGATATATGAACTAAAATTCATTTAACTAATTAATAAAATGATTATCATACTAGTTTATTTAGTCCTCGTGCTGAAATTTTTTAAAATAGAAAATTCTTAATGAGCAGAAAATCCCACTAATATTTCTAAATCTCTCCCTTATGAATAAACTTTATTATTTGCCTAAATAAACAAATTTTATCTTCCTTTTCGCAATCTTTCCTGAATTATTTATTATAAATTTAATCTCTTTCTGCAAGGCACTCTAATAATCTTTTTTTCAAATAATAATTTCTTCATAAATTAAATATATCTATTCTTTAATAAAGTTGATTTAAAAAGAGGCCTAAATTTAGTTAATAAATAAATGATTTGTCTACATCTAGAGCTATTTATAGATTTAATTTCTATTTTTAAAATAATGTTTCTAAATTTAATAGTTAAAGAAGAAATAAAAATAAGCTTTTAAAATTATTTATATTTCATAATGCTATGCAATTATAAACTTTAGCCTCTAAAATTTCAATTAGTTAGGTATGTTAATATCTTAAGGATATATAATATGAAATATAAGTATAAACCATAAAATAAAGATAAAGTTAAATAGATTGAAATGCTAGTTCTCATTTATTATTTAAATAATTTTTTTCATGCTAATAAAGCGCTTTAATAAATAAAAAAAATCTATTTTATTGATATAATAAATAACAGGAAATCTTTATTGAAAATAAACTTATAGAGATTCCATATTTTTTATTTATTTTATGTTTTATTTTAGTGAAGAAAGAATAGAAAAATTTATTTCTCTTTAGATTTAAGTTTATTAAAAAAGTTACAAATATTTTATTTCCAAACCTCGTATGTAAAAATTTAATTTTTCTAAAATTTTAATAAAATATAACCAAAACAAGAATTTTTAAATTTAATTATTAAAGTTTATTTATGGTATGCTTCTCAATAAGATCTAAATAAGAAATGAAAATTATTTTTTCCAAAAGTTCAAGAAGTAATAATAAAGTATATATCTAATATGCTTCAATTATCTTTTTTTTTATTTTTATGATTTATAATTTTTTATCTTTGATTTTTTTTGCATAAAAATTACTATTAGATTTCGATTTTCATTTATATGAATTTTTATTTAATAAATTATTACAACAAATTGAAAATATTCAGATTTTAAGTTCTTAAAATAAAATTAAAAGTTTATTTATCTACTAAATTAAATTTAGATTGTATCATTTAGTTGAAAAATTTGACTGTTAAATTTCTTTTAATTTAGCCACGATAAATTATTAAGAAATTAATGCTTTGAATTTTACTTTTTATTCATCTTATATAAATATCAAAGCATTTTATAACAAATAATTGAATTCTTTTAGTTAAAGTTTCGTAAAAAAATTATTGCTATGCTTTTAATTGAATATGATATGGTAAAATTAAAATTTTTTAATTTATCTGCGATATTTAAAATTCTTATGAAAAAAGTATCTATTTTATATTTATTTATTAAATCTTTTCTATCTTCAATGATATTAAGCAATATCGAATATTTCTTAAATATTGTCTTTCATTTAAAAATAAAATCTTTTATTTTAAAGTGAAATTTCATCTATAGAAAGTTAAACTTTAGTTTCATCCAATTTTATCTCTTAATAATATTAAAATTTAGATATTTTAGAGTTATTTAATAGCATCTTTAAACTCTTTATCATAATTTAGATTTTTTAAACCTTGTCTTAAGACTTAAGAGTATTTTTTTATACATTCAAAATTTGAAACAAATTTATTATATTTTTAACTTATAAAATATGATGCTTCGAAATTATAGATGAAATTCATATTTTCACTAAATGTAGAACTTAATTATTTTACATAATAAACAAGAATAAATTTAAACGGTAATTTAGCCTTTTATTTTAATATATTTTATAAATTTAGTTTTAGAAACATTTTCTTTAAATGAAAATTATTTATTTTAAACTTTATTTTGAAATATATGATTTTTTTAATCATTTGTATATTTTACGTTGATATATCTTCTACTTATCTTAATTATTTCTTTATGCATTTAATTTTTTCTATAAAAGAAATTAAATTTTTTTAAATTAAGTCAAATCAAAAAATTTTGATATTCACCAATTTTTTGAAACTATAAATAATAAAGAGATAGAAAATATATTAAAATCACTTTTAGAAACAAAACTCAGCTTTTTTATTTTATCATGCTTTTTTCTGTTTATTTAGCTAAATGAAATTATAAAAAAAATTTAGTAAAAAGAAAGAAATAAAAGAATTTCATCCAAAGAGCTTATTTATTTATATCTCTGTTATTACGAGATAAATTAAAATTTTAATAATTAATAAATTAAATCTTTTTAAATATTTATATAAATATTTAAAATTATTTTTACTAGTTAAAAAGTTTAAAAAATAAATGTTAATTTTAGTTTTCCTATTAATTAGTATATAATTATTAGTACGAAAATAAAAAATATTAATATTTATTTATTTGAATAATTAGAAAAAATAGATTTTTAGTTTTTTTTAATTTACTATTTGTTAAAAAGATTTGAAAGTGTAAATTATTAATTTTAATTATTTTTATAATTTAAATAAATAAATAATTTTTTTATTATAAACAAAGATAAAATAGAAAATCATATTTAAATTAAGAACTCAGATGCTATTTTTTAAATGAGATTTAAATAATAGGAAAATATTATAAAAATTAACTTATGCTTATGTAAACAATTAGAAACACGCAAACATATAAATGAATGAAAATTTTACTCAAAAGAAAAAATTAATTTAAATTATGATAAAATATAAAATTTAAAAATAGACTCATGAAATATAAATAAATTAAAAAAATATATAGAATAAAATTAAATATTTTTAAATAAATAAAATATTAATAAAATAATAAAATAATAGAAATTGAAAAAATAATAATTAAAAGTAAAATTTTATTTAAAAAAAGAGAAAAATTAAGGAATTTTAGATAACCTAAAGTCAACATAAATGCATTGAAAAAATTATAAGTGAGTGAATTAAAAATACTTCAAAGATTTTAAAAATGCAGAAAAAGAAAGATTAGTAATGGCTTTAAATTAAGGAGCACTGTAAAGAATTTATCTTTTAAGCAAGTACTATTTCTAGTTTAATTTAATTTAATTATAACTAAAGATATTTATAATGCTTAAAATCGAAAGCTTAAGTCTTAGTAAATTATAAAATTTATTGTACTTATATAAATATTTAAATAATTGCAGGATTCTAAAAATCTTCTATTCTATTTTATTTAGATATATTCATTTTATATTTCATTGAAATTTTTCCTGATTTTTTGTTAATTTTTAAAGTATGTTCATTTTATTCTTTTTTCTTTCATGATTAATTTCTAAGTCTAAACCAAAGAGATTATCATTATGTCTTTTAATAAATAAAATTAAAAATAATTGTATAATTTAGAAAATTGTTCATCTTATGAAGTTTTTAGTTGAAACTTAGGAATTATAATTGCTATTATTTAAATGAAGGAAAAGTATTAATTTAGGCAGACATGGTCTAGTGGCTATGACGACTGCTCGACACGCAGTAGGTCGTGGGTTCGATCCCCGTTGTCTGTATATTTTAGATATAACTATACACTTTTTACACTATTCTAATAGAATAAAATAGATTTTAGCATTTATCTTAATAACTTTCTAAGCTTTATAAGTTAAAGAGATACTTAATTATTATTATAAATTATGGACACTAATAAATTAACTTTATCTTTTGCAGCTTTCTTAGATAATTTTCATTAAGAAATTTTTTCTTAATTGTCATTTCTTCTAAGTCTAAACATATTTATCTATTTTTCTTTCATAATTTATTGCTATTTTCGCTTTTTATCTAAAGCCTATAATTCGGTTTTAAGCTTTTATACAGACTTTTAAACAATTTAAATTTTTAACTTGATAAACTCTTTCAGGCTTGTAGCTGATAAGATATTTACAAGCATATAAAAATGACTGATGCCTTTATAGAAATTAAAAAGGTTCATGTAAGATACTATATATTTTGAAATATAGAGATACCCGAGCTTTAGCGGATGGAACTTATGCAAGAACCAAGGCCACGGACCGAAAGTAGAAAAGAAAAATTAAATATTTTTAGAAATAAAATGATATTTAATTAAATTGCTTAACGTAGCATATTATATATTTTTTACTATCTGGATAAAAGACAAATTTAAATAAACTGGAATATAAAGAAGCAACAGCAATATCTGAACTAAGAAAAGTAGAATATAAATCAACTATATTTGGTCTTCATGATATTTATGAAAAATAATGTGTGAAATGAAATAAATAATTTTTGAAGGTATTGAAACTAACTTAATTATATTAATATTAATTATAAATAAAATTGCTTTAATTAAAAAATCTTTTGGAAAATGTACTTAGAGTATTTGAGGTTATACAAAGAAAAATTGAATTAATAGCTTACTGTGAATTAAAAAATTAGTAAAGCTTATGAAAGATTTTTAATAGGTCATTTTTCTATCAAAGTATAAACACAATAAAATTTATTAGAAATTTTCTTTGCAAAATAACCTTGAAACAAGCATAATGTTCTTAAATAAAACATCCTTCGCTATAAAGTAAATCTAACAAAAATTAAAAAAAAATGTTATTTGAATAAATTTCTAATTTTAAAGCATCATTTAAAATTATAAAATTTCTATTTAAATAAATTTGGATTATAAAATGCTTACACCTCGCTTATTGCGCAGCTCTTTTTATAAATAAAGAATTAAATTAAAGTAAATAAACTCTTTGAAATTTAAAAGTTAAGTGAATAAATCCTAAAATAAAATTATAAAATAAATATAAAAATTAAGAATTAAAAGTGCTAAAGTTAAAGATTATATAAACATTAAATAAAAAAGTTATTGAAATATCCTTAGCAAATTAAAATAAATAAGATAATTGATTTATCTTCTTAATAATCAAATATATCTAATTTATAATATTTTATATTATAAATTAATTATAAAAATTTGATCTTTTAGGTATAGAATATAAAATTCTTAAGATTGTTAAATCAATATAAAAGCTAGTTAATAACTAAAAAATAGAAGACATTATATTTATTTTTGAGTTTATAATTAAATCAATAAATCGAAAGATGAAATATGAGGATAAATGGAAAGCTTTTACTTATTTAAACTTTATCTTGATTTAGTTAATTAATGAAGTTGGCAAATAATATTGTTCATTTTATAAATTAGACAATTAGTTTCAAGCTAGAAAATATAATTATTAAATTTCTCTATTATATAAATAATATTTCTAATGAAGTGATTTCATTTAAGAATAAATTAAAATGATTCATTCTTTTTTAAGTCTTAAACTATAATAATTTTGTTTGTTAGTCACTTTTGTTTAAGGTATCTTTCAGTAAGAATCAGAGCAAGAAGATTTTTCCTAAATTATAGCTATTATTTATTTAAACTAAGCCTACTAAGTAATTTAAATTTAGTCTAAAAATTATCTTGATGAAAGATGCTAAATTTAAGGAATTAATTTATTAACAGAAAAGCTATAATAGAAGGTATGATAAACTTCAGATATTTGATGTAATTTTAATTCTTAAACAATAATCCAAATGAAAATACTTTATTTAATTTATTACCTTAATTAGGAAGGAGTGAAATAATTAAAATGTTTACTTTAATAAAAAATAAAAGAAATATAAATAAAATAGATTTTAAAGAAGAAATAAATTAGCATAACTAAACTAGAAACATCATAACTATAACAAAATATTAAAAACTAATAAATCATAGAATTATATTCTAAATGTGTAATAGCAAGCTTATTTATACATTCTTAAATAGAGAAATTTACAATAGTTAAAAAAGATTTAGTATAATAACGAAAGTTTACTAAAATGAATTAAATTAGGTTTATATAAAAAAAGTATAATTAAATAGTTTATCCATGAAAGAAAATAACTAAAACACACTATATTAAATTATCTTCATACTCTTAATCAAAAAAATAATTTTAAGAAAATTGTTAAATTTTAAATATATTTAAGATTGTATAATAGACATAGAATAATAAAGAAAAATAAAATAAAACAAATATTTAAGTTTAATTATTTAATTAAGGATTTATCAAAATTAAATAAAACTAATTCTAAATTTAGATTAATTATAAAAACAAGTTAAAGAGTTATAGCTTTATGATGATTCTTTCTAGAAGTTAAAAAGAAAAATGCTTATTTAGTAAATATAGCATTATATTTAATTTTCTTAATATTCTTGCTTTTTAAAAGAAAATAATAATAAATTTTAGAATTTAATTGTATAAATTAAAGATATAAGGGTTATTTAGGAAAGCTTTTTAAATCAAACTATATCAAATTTTGAAAATTTAAGTATTTAATTATTTTAATAACTTAAGGAATTTGATTTCTAAACTACCGAAATAATTTATAGAAACTCTTTAAAAAGGAAAAAATATTTTTTATTATTTTGATATGTGGTAAAATGTTAAAATTACAAAGATAGCTTAAATCTAAAATTTAATGTCTAGGAACTAAAAATATAATATTTTAACCAGATTTAAATTGAGAAAGTCAGTTTATTCTTTCAATAATAAGCAAAATTTATAATTAAGGTATAATAAATTTGGAAACAAAGCATTTAAATAGATTTATTAATAAATATAATTCTTAATTTGACATTTAGAAAAAATCATAAAGCATATAGAAGTTTTCTATGAACTATTATTATTAGAATAGCAATAAATTAAGCTTTACACTCTTGTAGATAAAATCATGAAAGACTGAAGCTTAGTATTTTATTTAAGAGTTTAGATGGCTAAATTTGCATGCTTGAAATTTATATTAATGAGCATTTTGAAATTTGATACATGCCAGTTCATTAATAAAGACTTAATTTATTTAAAATAACTAGAATTCTTTAGCAGAACTATAATTAGCAAAAATATAATCAAAATTCAAGCTTCTTTTAAAGAAAATCGCAATGAAATTTGATAATAATGATTTAATAAACTAACAAAAACTATAGCCAATAGTTTCTATTCTTGAATACAATACTTTAATACAAAGAAAAATTAAAACATACCTAAGCTTATTTAATAAAGATATTTTTATCTAATATATTAAATTTTTTAAAAAGAAGTTAAATTTGATACATAAGGTATTTTTTAGATATACCTAATAAATGATTATGAAAAAATATTAATCAAGCCTAGAACTATAATTCCAATATAATAAACATCTTAAAGGTTAATTCTATTATTTGTTAGTTTCTTGTTTAAGACTATAATGAAATATTGGTATTCTTTTAGGTTAAAAAGCTCTTCTTATAGCTAATTGAAACCATCCATTCCCTTTGTAAATTTTAATTTAAAAGATGATAAATATAATTAGCTGATTATGTAGGTGAACAACAGGCAAGTTTAATTTAAGCTAATTGTTTATTTAAAATACTATTAAGATAAATGTTTAAATAAGGAATTTTTTATAATACGAGAAAATGGAGATTGGATAAAAGCAACTAATTTTAGCTCAGGTAGATTTGCTATCGAAATTAAGTACCTATTCTAAATGTCTGAAGTAAGAAAAATTTGCTTTAAAAGAGATGCTTGCTGGTATATTTCATTAAGTTGAGATGCTAGTACTAAAAAAATATATAGACTTTAGAATAAAAATCGATGAGATGCCACATGCTATTATAGCTAATGAGTTTGTTACAAGATTATTATTTCATAATCTCATCAGTTATATATTTTCAATTTCATTTGGGTAGAAAATTCAATTACATACTTTCTGCATGTTGCATGAAGGCGATAAAGGAGATAGTGTTACAATAGTAATTAGTATAGTAGTAGAAAATGCAATTTCAAGCAAGTTTAAATCTCTCGTCGAAATATTGAACTTGAAGTCGTAAAATGTTTAGTAAATCTGAAGAGCTCTAGTTAATCAGTTCTCATACGAAGAGATAATAATAAAACATTTAATTAACTGCTAGAAAGTATAATCTTTGTAAGCTAATATGATTGAAAATAAGCACTAAATGGAAATTAGTATTTCCTTGGAATTTTAAGCTGATCAATAATAAAGGGATTTGAGCGAGTAAATTATTCACCAAATATCAATTGTAAGTACCTTTATTTTTAGTTAAAAATGAGATAGATTACAGAGGAAAGTTAGCATAGTGAGAATTTATCAAGCGAAGATGATAGCACTTAGGTTGGTAAAACAAATTTGAACAAAGAATAAGAAAAATAACCTGGTGATCTTTTTAGAAAATCAGAAGGCTAGTTTATAAGTTAAACTTAGCAGTATGCTTTTTATTATAGACTTATAAATATTAAATCCAGAAAAAATCCAAAGATTCCTAACGGTCTCTAAAAAAAAATCAAGATCAAATCATCTTCTTAGTTGAAATAAGATTCCAGCCATCAAAAAGTAAAATAAGTAAAGCAAGGTAGGAATTATCGAAAATAATACTCTCTCGCTATAAAAACAAAATCAGATTTAGATCTAAAACATAAAAAGGATAATTTGATTTATGAAAAAAACTAATAATAACTTGGAGAGAAAAAGCTATGACTAGAATATTAAGTTTAATATATTTATAGTATTATTTTAGAATAATTTAAGTTACTATTAATTATATTTATTTAAGACTAACGTTAATAATTTTAATAATGATATCAATAATTGAAAAAATAATAAACCTAAGCTGAAGAAAGTAGATGTAGTGGTATCCAATGGTAATATATATAATAAATTGATTATATCATTTAAAAATATATTTGATATATATACAAAGACATCAGCTATGCTAATTTATTTTTCTGAATATTTTTCAATTAAACAAAAATCCAAGAAACATATATAGCAAAACAGGTATACAAATTTAAAGTCTGCTTTTATTAAATACTAGAATTTAATGATATATAAAGATTATTTTATTTTTTATTATTTTAGTCTAAAGCTAGAAGTTTGATATATCTAATTAAGAATTTTTGCTTAATTCCATTATAAAATGCTTTTTCTTGTTTAAGTTATTTAGCTTTATTTACTATTTATTTTCTTTATAAATAAAGGAATATTTTATTGTAAATTGATAAGTATCTTAATTAGTAAATATTTGCTTATGCTTGTATATAAAATTTTTTATTTTGCATGCAAAAAACAATTATAGTTCTCTTTATCAAGTTGCGTATATAACGATGAAGAATATAGCGTTGCCTAATTTGTTGATAATGATATCTTAAATTTGGATATTATTTAGTTACTAATTACTTGAAATTTTATAATCTTTCCTGAAATTCTAGATTATAATAAAAAGAAAATCTACTGTTTATTAGAAAATTTGCACCAGCATTTTTTATTTTTAGTTTTCAACAAATAATTATTTATAGAAAGCAACTAAAAGAGACAAAAGTATAAAATATACCAATAGTTTTATTTATAAAATAATAAATCACTATATTTATATACTCAAGCAAATCACTATAAATCACTCTTTAGAAGTCTCTCTTCAATTATTATAAATATCAAAGTTAAAACTATATTAAATTGAGAAAAGTATATATAGTTATATCTATTTAACATAGCTATAGAAAAGTAAAAAAGTAGAGAAAATAAATTATAATATCATAATTTTAGTATTGCATTAATTAATAAATTAACTCTTTAGAGTATTTTTCTTCTTTTTATAAATTTCAACTAGTGAAAGAAAAGTTAAATAATCAGAATATTCAATAAATTAATTATAAAAACTTTCATTTATATTTGTTTAAAAATTTCGATGACTTCTTCTATTTTAGCGAAATGAGAAAATTATCAAATATTTTCTTTTTTTAATATTCCAAAAAATATTTTTATAAAGAACTATCTTAAAAATTGTCCTTTAATTTTCTTCCTATTTCATTTCATGACATATCAATCTTATATCAATTTAAATCTGCATCTTACTCTCTTATCTCGCTAACAGAGTATTATTTTTTGTATATTTTTACCCCTCCTTATATTGAGATTCAATTAAAAGCTTCTTTATATATTTTTTTACTAATTTTTTAAATAAAACAAAACTTTGAATCTTTAAGCTCAAAGTAGCCTAATCATAAATTATTTATTATGCTTACAAATTATTAGATCTAAATTTGAAAGTAAAGAATTGTTATCATGGGATTTAAAAATAAAGTAGACAATTAAATTTCTATAATTTATATCTAATAGTTGTTTAGCATTTTTTAGCAATTATAATACTTCTTATTAAAGCTATGAAATGTATATCATAGTAAATTTTATTCGCTTTGAATTTTCATCTTATCCTTTAAACCAAATAACTTTTTTGATTTTTCTATTTAATATTTATACTTGAAAAAAATTATAAAGATTCTTATCTTTTTATTTATATTATCACTTTCAATCAAATTTAATTTATTGATGCAAGTTATTTCTTAAACATTTATTTAGGAGGTAGGTATAAGGATAATATTTATATTTTTAAGCATTTGATGAAAATTACTTTTTTGTCTTTAATCTATTTCTTATAAAATAGTTCATTATATGCTTACTATTTCAAATTTCCTATTTTTTAATTTATTAATATAGTTAATATCTATTTTTCACAAAAAAAGCGAATACTTTTATTTAAAAATTTTGCTTTTTTCTCATAAATTGATTATCACTTTTTTAAAAAAGTAGTTGTACTTGACTTCTTATAAAAGATCGTCCTTTATTTAATTACTAAGGTAAAGAATTATATTATAAAATAAATCACTATTTGACTCTTTTAAAATGATAGCAAGCACTTGAAATATCAATATATTGCTAACTCTAATTTTCTAGACTTATTAAACAGTAAATTTTTAGAATTTATTTATCAGGGCACTTTCACTCTCTTTTATCTTAGTTTTAAACTAATTAATATAAATTAGACTTTAAATCTTTTTTTTAAATAATCACATTTTTATCAAAATTAGCAAATTCTTTTTATAATTAGGAGGATTAATACAATTTTATAATTTTAAGATTCAAAATCTATGAAAAAAGCTTGAAATTTAAAAATCTAATTTAAGCAATAACTATTTTATTATGTCTAACTTAACAATTAAAATTCTATCTTTATTTTTTTTATTTTATTTAAAGCTGATAATCCTAAAAATAAAAGTTTTGGATGATTAAGCTTAAAAATTTTATTTTAGAAAGTTAAAATAAGCAGAAAATACTTTTTTGATCTAGTGCTGAAAGTAGAAAAGATTATCAATATTTTTTTATCAAAATAAAAAATATGATGATTTTTAAAGCGAGAGATGTATAAATAAGATGTGAAAAAAGGCGATGAAACTTTTATTTTTTAAAGCATTTTAAGAAATTTTTTAAGTTAAAAATAGAAATTTTATAATAAGAGATAACCATTTTATAGTTGTGAAATAGCAAATGTTATTAATGATTAAAGCTTTATTTCTTCTTTACTTTAATTAAATAAATAAATAAATTTGATTATAGAGCACGTAGCAATCTCGTTGGTGCGCAGCTTTTAAAAAAAATGTTTCATACTGACAAGAATGTTTCTTACTGATAAAATTATCAGATACTGATAAACCTTGTTCAATACTGGTATAATTATTCAGTACTGATAAAAATGTTCAATACTGATATAATTTTAGAATACTCGTAATCTTTAATACTTGCTGGAGGTCCAAGGACATGGCAGGATTGTATCTCATTGCATCACCCAAAGCAGAGGACGACATGTGTCAATTATGGGTACTTAAATTCCCCACCTCTGATGAAGTTCGCAATATTATTTCTCTTTCGTTCCAGTATTAAAAATAAACGAAACCAAGTCAAGCCAGTGTCGAAGGTCTAAGGATCTTATGTCTCGAGGCCAAACCAAAGCAGAGGAAGACATAAGTCGATTATGGGTACTTAACCTCTGATGAATATGACCTTGTTGTTCACCTTCGAACAACTATGGAGGTTGTAAAAATTAAATAATAATTTATAAAATAATTTTTTTAAGCAAAATTAAGTTTATTTTATAACTTTAATTTAATATTACCTATTTATCGAGTAAATGAAATTTCAATTAGAAATGAAATATTTGTATCTCTTTATTTATTATTAATGAAATTAATATAATGAGATATCTATTTTTCATTCCTCTTATGTATTTATTTTATATAATTATTAAAGCTAATTTATTATAAATTAATTAATTGAATTATCGTGATACCACCTTTGTTTAGTTCACCACGAAAAAATAAAGAAACCAAATTTAATTATTAATAATAAGCTAGAAATGTTTCTAGCTTCATCTGGTCTCTTTGATTCTTATTTTCTTCTCTCCGTTTTTATAATCAAAATTGATTACCTTCACTCTTCAAATTCTTGTAATTCTTCCAAAGGCCGGAATTAGAAGGAGTTAGAGAACATTCCAATATTTGCGTCAAATGACTCAATTAGGTTAAATTCTTCTAAGTAATAAGTAATAATTGTTTTTAATCTCAGTCATGTCATAGGTTTTTTCTAATTCCTGATCAGAATAGCGACATGTAAAATCAGGATAACTCTGAGATCTAGATTTCAGTTCCCTCTAGTCGATCTCTCGTACCGATAGAGAGAATCCTCAAACAAGTAAGGCTTATCACACAATGGACCCATCTTTACTTGTTTGTGGTGGCATCTATTGCAAGAGTACTTGCAATGCAGACATGACTGCACCTGATTACCTACTCGATCGATTAGAAACCAAAATCCATTTTAAAAATGAAATATATATAATATAGCTAATCCCATTTAATTTTTTATAAATACCCATATTTCAAAATTTAATTTGAAGTTTATTTTAATTTTATTTAGTTGATTAGTTATATAAAATAAATGAGAATATAATTGATTTATTTTTATTATGTTAGATACTTTATAAATTCTAATTTTATATCTTTTTATTATTATAATTTAAGATTAAAATTTCTGGCTTTTTTTATGGATTTTTGTTAAGAAATTTATGTAATTTGATATTATAGTAAAATCTATCATATTTTTATAATTGAAAAGATGTTTGGAGCTGAGAATGACCTTCGTGACAACACTTTCTGGTTTTATGGCTAGGAACAAGTTCCTTTCCTGTCGCTAAGAAAGTCCCTGGTCAGAGTCATTTTCTGAAGGGAACACTGTCTTTAATAAGTAAAATAAAGAAATTTAAAATTTATAAAGAAGTGCAATGTCTTCTTTCAATAGTTTATATGCTGAGCTTTATTAGATATTTGACTGATCATACCTTTATTGTTTTTCTAAGTGCTAAACATTTAATTTAATTCTTAAAAATTGCTAGATATTTTAATGGATCTATTATTAAATTGCTTAATTGATAAGATTTAATTAACATGAAAATAGAAAATAACTTGATAATATCTAAGATTTAAACTTGTAAAAAATATAAAACTAAAATAAAAGCTTTAAGTCTTTAAAATGAAATTGTTATAGCATCTTAGTTAATTGAGCTGCATAAGAGCCAGATATAAAATTAAGGATACTTATGAACTAAATACTATTTATTTTTATTTAGTCTGTATCTTCATTATGTTTTAGAAAAATATATTGTCTATATTAAAGATATTTGGAATCAAACGTAGCATGATTCTTAATTTTAAAATAAAGGAATACAAGAATTATTAATGAGAAAAATGTTAGAATTGTAAAATTTCTTTAAATATAAACTTTCTCCAACAATATCAAATGTTTATAGTACTATCTAGTAAGTTAAATACAATTATAAATGAAGTTTTTTTGTGATGATTAAAGGTAGGAGGATAGCTATTGTGATCCTAAAATTAAATGATTTTTTATAATATTTAATTGAATTGTATGTGTTTAAGAATAAATGTATTACATATCAAATTTAATTAAGTTAAAAATAATCAGCTTCTTGAACCAAATACATCTGATTTGAAGGCTAAATAAAACTTGATATAAGGATAAAAAATAACCAGATATCTTAATTTCTAAATTTGCAAAGCGCATAATTTAACTATTTCTGAATCTTAGAAGCATCTTAGTTTCTTACCAAAGTAAATTAATGTATATTGTTATTTCTTTCAAAATTTAGTTAACTTAAAAAGGTTAAATTATATTAAAAGTTAAAAATAAAATTGATTTCAAATAAAAGAATGATAAGTTATTACTTATTTGAATTAATTAATATCTTTACCAAATTTTAATATATCAATGGATTTAATAAACTGCATCAATCTATCAAACTAAAAATTAGAATTTATCTTTAAGATGTAGAAAATTAGCTTATGTATAAAACAACTAATTTTAGATTCTTTGCATGGAAATTAAATTAAAATTTAAATAAATAACAACTTTCTTAGAAACTAGAATTTAAGATTAAATTGACTTGTAAGAATAAATAATTAAAGCTCTAATAATCTTCAGAGTTGTTCTAATTATAGAATCTATATAATTTTACAATAGATAAAAGAAGAAACTTAAATAAATACAGATTAAGAAATGGAATTTTATTATATAGAAGACTTAAATAAGTCAAAGTCATTTAGGAATTTAAAAACATTTATAAATTAAATTTTAAGAATGTTAGTGATAACTGCGAAATTTAAGAAAGGAGAAAATCAAATTGGTTAAAGGTTTAGTAAAGATGGGCAGAAAGTTAATAATGATATTGGTTCTATCTTTATTTTGGATATATATAAGCCAAAGCTTAATTTCATTTAGAATTAAAGCAATTGAATAAACATCATTTTTAAATATATTTTAAATGAAATAAACAAAAGATACAATACTTATATTCAAGATTTGATTTATCTTGCTAAAAGTATTTTTTAATAGCTCAGCTTAATTAATTTTATTTTATGTTTGCTAATTTTTTATAAATATTTCCTTTTTCTATTTTTTAAATTTAAAATCTTCAATATTATTTTGATATTTGATATGTTTACTCTTTTATTAAGGTTAAGTGAGATAATTTAAATAGAGCCAAGAAATAATTCCTTATTATTATTATTTCTCTATTTTTTAATGAATGAAGTATGCTTTTTATTTATTAGCCAGATTATTTTACTATAAAATGGAAATAAATTAAAAATTTAAGAGTTTAGTTGGGAATTCTTTTTCAGAAAAACTGAGAGATATTTCTTTTTAAACTTAGTTGGATTAAGTTATTTTGAAGTATCTATTCTTGAATATCTTAGAATAGTCTTAAGCAGTCATAAAGAAAAACTATATTGATTTGAGAGTTAAGGTAAATTCTATACCAAAAGAAGTGATAGCTAATGAGATTCTGCTAGAAGAGCTCTTGCTATTCATTTTTGAAATTTTATCTCAAAACGCATTTGGATAGAAAATTTTATTTCAAGCGTATGCTTAAGAGTTTTCTCAAGGGGAAAAAAATAAAACACAATTAATTTTTAAATTTGTAGTAGAAAATCTATCTTCGAAAAAGATTTCCTCACTAATTAAAATACTAAACTTAAGATCTTACAACATTTAAGCTGATTATAAGCTACTATAGAAGTAGTTCTCAGAGCAAGAGTTATTAATAAAGCATTTAATTAATTGTATGAAAGGATCAGTTCTAAAAGCCGAAATATATAAAGAAAATAAATAATTAGAAATTGAAATTGGGTTAAAAGTTGATATTTATGATGCTAGACAAGAATGAAGCTAAAGACTCGATAAATCTATATCTATTGTAATTTTTAATATTTAGCTAAAAATGAAAAGTATAACTGAAGAAAGTCTGCACACTGAGAATGTTTCAAGTTCTGATGAAACTAATTAGATAGAGCGATTTCAATAAAAATGCTAAATAGATAAAAAGCCAGGTGACATATTTAGATAGAATAGATCTAAATCACATTAATAAGCTAAAAGGTAATTTTTAAAATAGATTTCAGTCCAACAAAATGGATTTTAAATCAGGAGAAGTAGAAAAATAATAATAATTAAGCAAGAAATAATTAAAATAGCAAAATATTATTCAGAGTAAAAGTCAGAAAAAGATTAAAACAAAATCTCGCAAGATAAGTCTTAGTCAGCCCTATTTATTTATAATAAAAACTAAATCTGATTTAGATTTAAACAACCTTTGTGGAAGTAAAATATCAAGTTATTAGAAAGACATTTATATAGTCTAAGGATGAATAGTTAGATAAACTAAGTATTTTTAATTTTTAATTTTTAAATAAATAAATGGATTTCTATGTTATTTATATACATCTAAAATGCCACATTTCGAAAATTATCGTTGTATTTTTGCTTTTTTTTCTTTTTAAAACAATTTATTATTTTTAAGTTTATTTATTTCTTAAATACTTGAATCTCACAGCTTTAATTTATAAAAGTAAACATTTAAGTTTTAATATTTCTCAGACTATTTTTTAGTTTTAAAATAGCAAATTACACATAATAAGCATATTATGATTATTGTTTACTTTTTGCTTTAAATATCAGCCTAAAAGATTTTGAAGGTTGAATAAATAATTTATCAATAAAAAGAAGAAAAAATGTAAAGAATTATTTAAAAAAATATTAATTTTATTAAATATCATTATAAGCAATAATTAAGCTATAAATATAACATTTATCATAAATTTAAAATATTTGCTTTAACTAGTATGATTTTATTTAATTTTTAATATTTCTCTATTTAATATGTTTTTTACTAAAATTTCTAATAGAGTAAAAATAAGGTTTATATATATTCTTAAGTGAAAATTAGAAAGTATAAAATAATTTAAGATTGTTCACTAAGAGTATTTTTAGTTTTTATTTAACAGTTTCTATTAACTTATCTTAGTTAAGTTATCTTTAATAATGCTATAATTTTAAATTATCTATATAATTAATGCCATATTAGTTGAAAATTAAACCTTTTTTAAATGGTTTGATTTTCTTAAAAATTATACCGTTATATTTCTTTAAAATAATTTAAAATTAAATTTTTAAATTTGTTATGATAGAAATAAAAAAGAAAATAGATTACTAAAATAAGAATATTATATTTTAAGATATTTTTATTAATTAATAATAGAAAATACATTATTCAAATCAAGAAATTATAAAATACAAAAACCTTCCACAAACTTAAATTATTAATAGAAAATAAATTAAAAATCATTTTAAAGGTATTTCTCATTTTTTTCATAGAAAATATTATAATTAAAAAATATATAAAAATCTAATATATTTAAATTTAATTTAATTATAAAAAGAGATGAGCAACAACGAGGTGTTACGCGATCTATAATCAAATTTATTTATTTATTATTATTTATATAAAAATAATCCAACAACTTTCGGAGTTGATTTTATTTATTTTCATCTTAAATAATAATAATACATTGTTTTAACAAGGTTTTATAATTAATAGGCGAATCATATAAAAAATTTTAGTCCCCATCAATTTTTAATTTGAATGCATTGCTCCAAATGGTAAATTCACTCTTTTAAAAAAATTCTGACATTAAATATACTCTTTTAGGCTGAGTCTTGTCTTTATTTGTGCTAATTCTATAAGAATATAGAACGAATTTTATTATTTACGATTATAATTAATTCTTCAGACTATAATGAAGCTGATGCGGATTTTTTTTGTATTCCAAAGAATTTAGCCTTGCTTCAAAGCCCTTCTATACCTTTATTCATATTTCCAAGCATTTCTGGTCTGAGAATAGCGGGAAGTCCTTATCTAAGAGCTTTTCAATATTTATTATTTTTTTAATTAAAAAATTTAATTTTTTTAATTTTTATAGATCTTATTTCCAACAAAGTGTTTTAAAAAATTAAAACATTTTAAATAATTTTATTAAAGAAAATAAGTATTTTTATTTATTAATTAGTAAATTTTTTTAATATTCTATCAATATTTTTTACAATTATTAAATAAATTTTTTAATATTTACATAAGATTTATTAATTTTTAATATTTTATTTATATAATACATTAGTTCTTTTTTCATAAATTTATATTTTTTTTCTTCAAAACTTATTTAAGTTGCAAATAATTGTTCTTGAGTTATCAATTTATATGAATAAATATATCTTTCTTGAATATCTACTGTCATAAAGGAATTTTTTTAATATAAAAATATTTGTAAATATTAGTAAATATTTGAAATGAAATGATTATCTATTCTTCAAATCAATATAAATTTTATTTTCAAAAATTTAAGTATAATCTTAGAATTAAATATAAAAGCAAATTAGAAAATCAGCGTAATTAGATTTATTTCATTTATTATTTGAAAAAATGTACTTTGCTTTTAAATACTTCCTTTGAACAAATTTTAATATTTTTAAATATATTTCCTTATTAATTGATTTATATTGATTAAATTAAAATTTATTCATAATATCATTAAAATTCTATTTTTTAGTATTATTTATTTTATATAACCTTAAATCCAATTTATAAAGTAAGATAATAATCTAATTCGTAAGTAATCAAAATTTAATTATATAATAGCTAATTTTATTTTTAATATATCATCTCTAGATTTGTTTGTTTTATTAAATTTTAACTAATTTTATTTTAAATTTAACAGAAAATAATTTCTCTTATCAGTAATATTTTTAGCATTTTTTAATATTTTTAATTTTTAAAATTCTATATTCTTTATATTACACTTTAAATAAAATGGAAAAATAAACTACTAAAATCTTAAATTAAAAATTTAGAAAAATAAAGATGAATAACTAAATAATTAAAACTAAAAATTAATTATAAAATTATATTTAAACCTGCTATCAAAATACATTTAGAAAGAAAAGTGTGACTAAATTTTTAACGCAAATAAAAATTTATTATTAAAACTTTTGTTAATATTATTTGAATTATCATAATTCAATAAAATCTAAATTTATTTTTGCTAATAAATATAAGGATGAATAATTTATAAATATAGTTAAAGTATATATATAAATATAAAAATATTTGATTATAAAACGTACAGCATTTTGTATATGTGCAGCTCTTTAAACTAAGTTTTTTAAATTGCAAAATTTCTTATTGGAGATTAACCTTAGTGCTATCATTCCCTTGAAAATCCTATCTTCTATTAGAGTATGGTCTAAGTGGCTCTGTAAGATATCTAATTGTCTGGCATCTTTCATCAAATTTTACTTAATGCTTCTAGTTTTTTCTTCTTGGCTTTTACCTAAATTTTTTCTAAATTCGTCACTTCTGGGATACTTCCTGGTACCAAATTTCAAGTTAAGCTCATTTGGAAAATTGCTCCTCTCTATTTAATATAATATATATAATAAATTATCTTCTTACTTATTTATTTCATTTTATCGGTAATTTATAAAGATATCAGCTGAGTTTCAGTTATAAATTTATATTTTATGAAATTAATCCTTTTATAGAATACAATTCTTTTTTTAAGCAATACGAATAAAAACAAAAAAATAAATAAATTAGATAAATCATTAAATTAAAAAGAAATCCTAGTGAATAAAACCATTAATTTTCTTAATTACAAAATATTTAAAAAAATTAGATTAAATAAAAAATATAAATAAAAAGGAAATAATTATAAATATAAAATAATTGAAAAAATCAAAAAAAAAAATTTTTATTTAATTTCTTTAAATCATTCCACAAAAAGATAAAATTAATAATATATAATTATTAATTAAAAATAATTATTTAGATTATTAAATAAATCTTTTTTAAATAAATAATGAATAGAAAAACTAATTTCACTGAATTTAAAAAATGATATAAAGTAATATGACTAAGATTTGTGAGAAGGTTGTTTTAAAAAATAATTTTAAGTCATTTAGCGAAATTCTAGAGCTTAGGCAATAAATTAAAAAATAAAACTTGTTAAAACATTTTTTATTATATCAATTCTTAGTTAATTCTTGATTCTAATAGATAATTTTACATAAATTGTGAAATGCACCAAAATCTAATAAAATATTTTTTATATACTTCAAATAAAAATTTAGAATTTAATTTCTCCTATATTATATTTTTTATTTTTAGATAAAGAAAATTCATTTCTATTCTAATTCGATAACTCTTATTTTTTTTGATCAACACGAAAACTAAATTTCTTAAAAAATTAAAAATTAAAAATATTTCTATTTATATAAGATGAAAATTTAAATAAAATTAAAGAACAAAAATTTAAGAATTGTCTAAGGTTAGAAAATAATATTATTCTAAATATAATTTAATATTTTAAATTTTAATCTTATATTTTTAATTTAAAAAGGTTTAAATATAAATAAATTTTAAATTTAATGTAAATTATTAAGAATACTAACATATTTCTTCATATTAAAATAGAGACAAAATAAAGAAATACTTATATTATATTATAATATAAAATGGATGTCGGCCGCGTCAGTCAAACTAGTAGGTCATCTGGTGCAGTGTATACTGCATTGCGAGTAATCTCGCACTAGATGCCACAACGGGAAGGGTGGATAAGCTCTGTTGAGACGTACCTAACTTACCCCGAGGGTTCTCTCTAGCAGTATGAAAGTTTGACTGACGGGCCTTCTAATTACCAACTTAATAACTATCTCTTATTTGGACCTTATTCAAGAAAACTGAAGCATTTGACTCAAGATTTTAGAATAATTTTCAATAAGAAGATTCCCCATTTGGAGAAGCTGACATAACTCATCGGATCTCTAGAATTTAACAAGAATCATAAGAACAATTTTAAATATTAAATATTAATATTGAAAGAACTGCGCGCCATCTAGGTGCTACGCGCTCTATAATCATTTTTATTTATTGATTATTAATTAATTTAATAATAAAATTATTTAATTTATTTATTATAGATATAAGTTTATTTATTAAAAAAAATTACATTTTTGAAAAATTAAATATATATTTAGGCAAGATATAGTTAATTCAATTATATATATATAATCATTTTTTAACTACTAATTTAGGTTATGAATATACAACTAATAATATTAAATAATTATTAATATAAGTCTAACAGAATTATTAAGTTTAAAAATACTTTTAGATATATAATAAATTAATTTTTAATTTTCTTATAATTTAAAAATTAATTAATTATGCAAATTGAAGACTAATAAGGTAAAAAATTTTTTTTGTTAGAAAGTTTAAATTTTATAAATGATTTTGAAACTAAAAGTGTAGATTAACAAGTATAATTTCAATTTTATAATAGAGAAAAATATAACATTTTATATGAAGGCTTTCAAGTATATTTACTTTAATAAGAAAATTATAATATAAATATACGAAGTTTTAAATTCGAAAAATTTAAAATGTAAAAGAAAAGTGAGCACATTGTAGAATATTTAAATTATTTAATTTTAAAAATTTTGAGATAAATAACTTTACACTTAAAATAATAAAATCAAATAGCTTATTTTTAATTTAAAGATTATCTTAATCTTTATTTAAATAAATAATATGAATATTATTAACATATAAAATCTCAGTTTATGTTGATCAAATCATGATTCAGACTATTTTCCTTAATAACTAAATCTTCTAGTTTTTTTCATCTTTGATTCTGATTCTGATTATGAGTTTGAATTTAAAAAATAAGACTAACTGCAAATTAGAGGAAATTCTTTTTTGATTTTATGTAATTATCCATTTTATTTGCTTTTTTTCTATTTCTTATATTCATTTTTTTCTTGAATTTCTTTATTTTCAGAATCTTTAAAACTAAAAGAATTTTTTCTATATAAAAAAGTACTATTAAACTTATTCATCAGGTTCAACATGGCTTTATTAGAATAAAGATCCAGGGTTTGTTTTTAATTATTTTTTCTATTAAATTTCTATAATTTAATTTGTTTCATCACAACTTGAAACATTTTCACTATGCAAACTTTCTTCAGTTATTTACTTCATAATTAGCTAAATTAGCAACTTACTGATAAAATGCTTTCATTCAATTCTTCACTTCATTATTGACACGTTTAATCCAAATCAAATTTTAAAGAAATTTCAATCTCAAGCACCCCAAGATTTTAATTTAACTCTGCACGAATAACAGAACCTCTTTGACAGTTAACCATATGTTTTATTAATATCTCTTCGTTAGTATATTTACCAGTCAATTTTTTTCATTCAACTTAGATATTGTAAAACCTATTTTTGAGTATTTCAACTAAGTAAAAAAATCTTTCAGAAGCAGGATTTTTAACTTAAATTTTTAAAATCAATTTTATTCTGTTTTTCTAAACTTTCTATCCTTTCTAACAAGAAATGCTCAACGATATTTATTTACCGACAGCATTTTCAATCAAATATTAAAAAAGTAATAGCATCATTCCGTTAAAAATTAATTCACTACCAAATACTGCTAAAGGCAGTTTATCTACTTGTAGGCTTAAATCGATATAATGGTTGTGAGCATTTTTCTAAATCTATTAAAAGATCTTCTTAATTGATTCTTGTAGATTCACCTTCTTCTATTTGAATTGACTCTCTATTTCTAGAAGCTTTTCTTATAAATTAATTTCAATACTTTTTTTAGCCAATTTTTTAATCTCCATTATTATTTTAATTCCTTTCTAGATGAGAAAATAATACCATTTTAAAAATTCAAAGGCAATCAAATAAATAAGTTAAAAATTCAAGCAAGGAAGGGTAAGCTGAAACAGAAATAGAAAATAGAACTAAGTTTTTAAAATGAAAAATAAAATTAGTTAAAGCAAATTTTTACTGGGATAATTGAATCCTAATTCAGTTGCTCTACTCTAATATACACAATAATATACTAAATCACATCTATTTGTTATAGTTTATCTCTACTTTAAGTAGGAAAAAATAAATAAAAAAACCTTCTTGCAATGATAATAATTTTTATTCAAATATTACTAAGTTTTAAATTTCTAAATAAAGAGAGAAAAATAATTAAAAAATTTACGATTTTATTTACATTTAAAGAGATTAAATCTGGAAGAGTTAAATTAAATAATTATGATAGAATAAAATTTTATAAAAATAACTTATTAAAAAACTTAGGGATCATTTACTATTTATAAAAGCTGAGAAACTATACGGAGCTTAAGTTAAATTTTATAATTAAACTTTAATTAATATCCCTTAAAAAGAAAGAAGTGCTGATCTTTATTATTTTGGATAAAGTTGGTATATTAGTTTCTAAAAAAAGCCAAGTAAATTTTAATGAAAACAGGATTAAATGAAAGGTAAATAAAATCTATTAAGAAAGAATAAAAACATTTTTTATAAGCAAATTAATATGTTTTTTTCTTAAGAATAAAAGAGGATAAAATGATGTGTGGATATAATAAATAAGCCTATTAAATTAATTTATGTAAATTTGCATAAGATTAAATATACCTATGAATGTTTTTGATTACTAGATTCATTTTAAGTGATAAGCATTTTATATTTTAGTTATATGAAGTGAATAGCTTTTAAATGAATTAATATCTAAATTTTAAATAGCCTGTTAATTATTTTTATAAAGTAATATATATTTAATAGTGAGACTTACCAAATGATTTTTAGATTAATAAATTTAGTGAAATATAATATTCTAAAATTAAGTATATAGCTAGCTAGATTTATTTTTAAGTATAATATTAATTTATAAGGATAATATATTAAATATAAAAATCCAAATATTGATTTATTAACGAAATTTTGCATAACGGCAAAAGATTAAATTAATATTCTTTTATATCAATTAAAGGAAAAATTATTTTTCTTTCTCTTGATAATTTTTATTTTCACATATTGGAATTTTTAATGATTATTTAATTTTTTCTTAATAAATAAAATTATTAAAGTTTAGAATATTTAAAATGATAAGCTAAAATAAGCATCTTGATTTATTTAATAAAAAATTCATTAATTAAACAATTTCTAAATGAAATTCTGCATCATATTATAATTCCTTTTAGATAAACCGATATATAATGTTTAGGATTTCCAAGGTAAAAAGATACAGATATCACTTATTCTCTCTATTAGATTTAATTTTTATATGTCAAAAATCTAGTAGAAGGTATTTAATTCTTAGTTGAAACTTTAATATTTTAAATTATTTTAATCTTATAAAAAGTTCTATCTTAGGTATTTAAAAATAACTACATATCCTAAATTAGATAGATTTCTAAATAAGTGTTTCATATCTTATTTTTAGATTATTTTTAAATGATTATATAGTACGAAAGGAAAGTAAAAAGGTATATGAAATGATATTACTTAGTTTTGAACATTTATATAAATTAAGAAGTATTTTAGGCTTAAGGTTAATATATTAATATAGGTAAATTAATTTAGTATTGATTTATACCTTCAAATTAAAATAAATATTTGAAGTTTAATAATCTCTATTCACTATCATTTCTAAATTACTCTAAAATTCATATCATTTTATCAACATCTAGTGTTAAATTTATTTTCTTATAGCAATTATTTTTAAAACATTACATATGCTAATATAAGCATAATAAGCTTTTATATTTAATACTTAAGACTTTAAGAAAGGATCTATAAAGAAGAGCAACATTTATAATATTAATCTATCTCAAGTAATTATAAATAAATATCACTAAGGAAAAAATTATGAAAATAGAAATACAAAATAATAAAGCATGCTTTATAATAATAATTGCCATGTATCTTACATTTTAATAGTTTTTCATTCATCATTAATAATTATGATTATATAGACTTTAATTAGTATATTAATATAAAGCATTTTAACTAATTTAGCAATCCAAAGATTAATATTTTCTGAAAAGAGTGATTTTAACTTTCATGTTGATTTGAATATTATAAAAGAAAATAATTTCGTGTCATTGAGGGAACTTTGCCTTATAAATAATAAAAGTCTATTAATTAAGTCTTTTAATTACTCAATTAATATCAGTTAGAATAATTTTAAATTACAAAGATAACTTAGTATTCTAATAAGTAAAGACAAAAATATATTTAAATTCTTGAGTTTGGTATTAATACTTGAAGTAAGAAGTGAGAAATTTAAAAAATAATTGGGTTCTACTAAATATATTTAAAACTTATAAGATTTAAAGTTAGTATACGAAGAAATATTAAATTTAACTTAAACAAACGAATAAATATTTTAGAAGCTTAACTCTTTAAACTATCATATCTAGTAAAGTATTATAAACTTAATGATATTTTATAATTAATTAATTAATAATTAAAAAAAAGATAATTTAGATATGATTGTTTAATATATCCTTGTAAATTTATTCAAATTTTAAAATAGAACAAATACAATAAAATTGAAACAAGAAAAAAGTAAAAAGGGATAATAAAATAATAATCTAAAAAAGATTTAGAAATTAAAATGTATAACAAAATCTTAATTTTGCTTATAAAATAATTCTTAATAAGCATCAACAACTCTTCAACAAGAATTATTTAGTAAAAGCTCGGGAAATAAAGATAAACTAAGATGTATATTTTAAAAAATTAAATGGACTTTCTATATTTATTATAATTGTAATTTGAAGAGAGTTAAATAAAAATAAAATAATTATAAAATTTAAATTAATCTTTATATTTTTGAAATTAAAAAATTCTAGTTTAGTTAAAAATAAATTTTAACTTAAGCCTTAACAATAAAATTATTTATAATAAAAATTATATTATTAATGTTGATAATTAATGTTTTAAATTATTTATAATTTAGGCAAAATAACTAAATTGTAAAAAATAAATTAAATAAAGCAAATAATAGTATAACAAATATAAGATAATAAGGATTAAATTAATAAAAAGGAATAAATTGAGATTTTCAAAATGGGAAAACTGCATCTAAACATATAAATAAATCTTTATTAAGTAAATTTTTGATTTAATATAAATTAGATATTTTTTATTTTTTTCTTAGAGAAAAAAATAAAAAAAAACAATAAAAAATTAAATTAAATATTTTTTAAAACCGCCATAGTTGTTCGAAGGTGAACAACAAGGTCATCTTCATCAGAGGTTGGGGAAGTTAAGTACCCATAATCGACTTTATGTCTTCCTCTACTTTTGTTTGGCCTCGAGACATAAGATCCTTAGACCTTCGACACTGGCTTGGCTTAGTTTATTTTTAATTTTGGAACGAACGAAATAATATTGCGAGCTTCATCAGAGGTGGGGAATTTAAGTACCCATAATTGACACATATCGTCCTCTGCTTTGGTGATGCAATGAGACACAATCCTGCCATGTCCTTGGACCTCCAGCAAGTATTAAAGATTACGAATATTCTAAAATTATATCAGTATTGAACATTTTTATGAGTACTGAATAATTATACCAGTATTGAACAAGGTTTATCAGTATCTGATAATTTTATCAGTAAGAAACATTCTTGTCAGTATGAAACATTTTTTTTAAAGAGCTGCGCACCAACGAGATTGCTACGCGCTCTATAATCAAATTTATTATTTATTTATGATAATTAAGTAAAATAATAAGCCGGTTTAGCTCAGTCGGTAGAGCGCCAGCCTTTTAAGCTGGTGGTCAAGGGTTCAAGTCCCTTAGTCGGCGCTTTTTATAAATTCTATAAATATGTACCTGAATACTAATAATATTTCCAATTTGACTATTATAAGGAACTTAAATGCATAAAATAAAAACTTGGAAAAAATTAAATTAATCTACCTAAGGAAGCTATAACCATTATTAACTTAAAGTTAAACCTAAATTGATAAAATTTCTGGGAATTGAAAGTTCTGAGTCTTAAAATAAAAATTAAGTTAACTTTTCATTAGTTACTAGTTATTAGTTTAGGCTAATAAGTTATTCCATCAGCTTAGCAAAAAACTTAAGACTAATGAATAATTCTATTTATAAAATCCTTTATTCTAAAAGTACAATATTAAGCTTAAACTAACTTAAAGTAGACAAATATTATTAGAAAAGCTATTATAGCCAAACTTATATTGAAAATTTCTTTGGTATTACTATTAATTCCATTAACCTAGAGAGATGCTAAGAAAAGCAACATAATGAAAAATAAAGAGCTTTATCAATTAATATTTCTAAATAAGCATATCTAATAAATTTAAATATCAACTATATTCTTAATTGTTTATTTTTGCTTCATGTCTATCTTCATTATTTCAAATGTTTACTTTATTGAAAATAATCAAAATCTAATTTTAAACTTCCCAAAACTAATAGCATTTGATAATCTGAATTAGTTCCTCATTTTTATTTATCATTTGGTGTAAAAACAAAATTTGATGCTAGATTCATAAACGGATATAAAAGCAAAAGTTATTAAACCTGTTAAAGAAAACTTAAAAAGGTAAATAGGCTAAATGGGTTTTATTGAGAACTATTTTAATTGAATAATCTAAATTGTTATATATCTCCTACTTATTAAATTAAGGAAATACGTTAAAAGTATTTGAAACGCAAAACTTTTAGAACTAAAGAAACATCTAAGAAAGCTTAATTATTTTATATTTATACCAAATTTGTATTTCTTCATTAATATACCATTCTTAGTCATCATTAGATGAAATTCCAAAAACGAAAGACGAAAACAAATTCTTAAAATAAGAATTTGAATAGCTTTGCTAAGCTTTATTCTATGAAAGATATAGGATGAGAAACTAAATTCTTAATTTTTAAGAAATTCAGAAATTTGAAGATTAAATAAATTTATATCTATTAGCATTAACTCTGGTTTAAGCATTATAAAGCATAAATACACTAAGATATAGAACATAAGTTGCTAAAATTATAATAGTTCATATACAAAAATAAAGATCATATAGTTAGATGAATCTTATTCATCAATATTTCTAATTTAATAGCAAGAGTTTCATATATAATCAGATTATAAAGATAGAAAATGAGTGTAGATAGTTATTTTCTTTATTACCTGATATTAAATCTTTTATATTAATGCTTTAAATCTTTTAATTAGTAAATTTATTTATTAACGCTGAAATGCAACTATTCCTAAGTCAATCTACTAAATAACTTACAAGCAATGTAATAGCTTAAATTATCTTCTGACTATTATTAAATTTTATAGCTAAAGAATAAAAATTATTATCTTTTACTATTATTTTAAGTTTTAAAATGACTATTATAATAACAGCAAACATCACTATTTTAAAGAAGAAGTAAACATAAACTTTTAAACTTTATTCAAATATCTCATACCCTACTTCTTTATGCTTTAAATAAGAGAGAAATTCAGAAAGTAACGCTAAAGTTATAAAAAGAATAAAATAAAGTTCTTATTTAAAGCATAGTCTAAGATATAGCTAATAATTAGATTTTTATTATATTAATTAAATAAACTACCTTAGTATGCTTATAAGTAAATGTAATGATTACTAATAAGGCTGTTTTAAATTTGATTTGTTCATATATTTATTTAGCTTTATCTATTTAAATTATTTCTCTTAGTAAAAATATAAATAAAGGTATTATGATACTTGCTTGAATAGATATTACAAAAAGGATTTAAAAGTAAATAAAGTATAATAATAATACTCTAGTTTAATAATAAAAATTAGATAAGACTCTTATAATAAAGAAGTGCTAGCAATATTTTAAATATCTTACATCTAATTAAATTAAGATTATACCACTTTTTTATTTTTAACTCAAAGGCTTTTATTGCTTAATTCTAAAATTGTAAAAACCAATAAAATAGAAACTAGCTAGTCTAATAAATCTATTAAGTTAGAAGAAGCAACAATAAAATAAAAATTGGTATTATGAAAACTTAAATCTACTTATAATAATAAAAAACAGTAAAATGAAACTGATAAAAGAGACTTTTAGAAAAATATTCCTTTATAATCAAAATTAAAAATATAATAATATTTACTTATATCAATAGCAGAAACTAAGAAAATTTCAATTATAAATAATTTAGTAATCAAATCTTATATGAAGTGACAATGCTAAATAATTAGACAAATATAAAAATAAATTATAAAGCCTATAATCTTAGATTACATAACTAAAATAATAATTTTAGAATTTACTAATTATATAAATTATAAGAAAAATAAAATATAAGAGTTTATATGTTTGCTTAAAATTTATGGCTTGATCATTTAAATTAAAATAAACTAATTACTTAGAAGACTTGTTTACTCATTTAATAATCATTAATAATTAATGGCATAAGTATACTAATAAGGGCTTAATAATAGTCAAAAGTATATTTGAGAATTAATTTTTACTGAGTAAATTAAGGTATAATTAAATTGTTTATACTTTATAGGCGACTAGAGAATTTTAACTTTAGTATAGGATAAATCATAAAACTAATAATGAAATATTAACTTAGCATTCTTTAGTTATTCCTTAACTTTGTAAATGAAACCAAATAATTTTATCTTAATCCTTTAAATTCACCTTTTCATCTTTAAGATTAGTTATCCTTATTTAATCATTAATATAGTTAATTTTATCCTAGATTATACTTGAGAATAGCTCTTTTAAATTCAGCTTTCCTTTCTCTTATTTCACGAAAGATTAATTAAACATGGAATCTTCATTCTTTTAATTTGCTAAATTAAAAATAGTAAAAAATTAAAAATTGTTCACAAAGCTTCAATCTCCTAACTCCTCAAATTTGCTTTCATAAAGTGAGCTACTTTTCTACTACATCCTCAAATTTTTTCTCTCGTTTAAAGTCTAATTTTCTGAGTAACTACTTTGTATAAGAGAGTTGTCAATCATACAACTCAACTTATTTCTACTTTATATCTCTTTTTTGTAATTTTTCTTTTCTTTCCTTAATTTTTTAGCTCCTGCGTTATTAACATCATTCTAACTAAATTTATAGCTTACTCTTTATTTTACACAAATAAATCTCCTGGTCTTTTTTCCAGATATATCTTCTACTGAAACATTTCTATTTAGTTTGCTTCGTCGTCACTTGAAACATTTTCACTATGTTAGCTTTCTTCTGTTATTTATACCATTCTTATCTATATAATAAAACTTACAGATTGTATTTTACATTTTATTTCTTCACTCTATCCGATTCTTGCTTCTGCTGCATCAAAGGTAAGAACTATTTTTATATTCATTATATTAGCTTCATTTATTTCTGCTTGTAGAACGGAACCTTTTTAACAATTGATTAGATGTTTTATTATTATTTCTTCGCATGAAAAGCCTTATAACTATTTTCATTCTATTTAGATGTTATAAAGCTTTTCATTTAATATTTATACAAGAGAAAATAACTTCTTCGATGAAGGTTTTTTAACTTCTAAATCGAAATTCAGTTTTATTTTATTTCCTTGTTATGTTCTAAGGTTTTCACTATACACATTTATAGATATTTTCTTATCAAAGGAGTGAGTAACTATAAAGTCTAGCAATAGATAAGTAAAATCTTTTAGAAGAGATTTATTACCTATTACTACTTAGGGAAGAGGCTTTACTAAAATGTTAAGGTCTATGTAGCTTTTCTATCTTTTTTGCTAGATTTAATTAAGAACATCACTAAGAGTCTCTTTAAGCTTTACCTTTTCTTGTAAAAGGGAAGCAGAGATGTTCGCAAGTCTTGTAGGTAGTTGATTAAAGTTATTATGTTTAACCTTTAAAGATTCCATTTATTTTTGTAAATATAAAAATCATATTTGAATGTTCGTTTCGTAAATTTTTAATGATTGCAGGTTAATGAAAATTAAAAAAAGATGTAAAAATTACGAGATTTTAGAAATATTAAGAAATAATTAAAGAATTAGATATAGATGTATAAAAGAAAATCTTTAGATGTTTTAAATATAATGAGGATATTATAATAATTTATTTTATCCTTTATTTTGCAAGCTTAATATTTAATAAGGCGTAAATCTTTGCTATATCTAAGTTTATTATAAACAAAGTTAGTAAATCACAAATTATTTTTTTATTTATTAATGAAATATAAGTATAAATCCTTTAGCTTATATTTCAATTTCTATAAATTTTCTTTGTAAAGTTTGATGTAAACAAATTTACGTTTTTCAGCTTAAATAATTATAGAATTTCTACGCTATAAGATTTTGTATTTTCAGTCTTCTAAAATAATTTTTATGAATTTTTACAATCTTCATAGCTTCAGAACTTGAATAAATATTTTATTAAGTAGACATCATAATAATAAGATTAAATTTTAACTAAATAAAATTATACAGATACTAATCTTAAGAAAATAAGCTAGTATAAGTTGTTTTAATAATAAAATAAATCCATTATAATCATTTATTTATGAATATAGATGTAGAAAAGAATACTATAAAGTTTATTTTGGATTTAAAAAATTTAAATCCAATTAATGAAGATTTTAAATAAGCTCTATTTTTTGTTCGCCTTTAAGAATTTATTGGATTATTTTCTGTTCTTTCAATGAGCTTTTTTTAATTTTAATAGCATCGCTTATTTTATCTAATTTAAATCTTACTTTTTTATTTAGGATGGAAAAATCTAAAATTATCGAAAACTATTATACTTTTTATAAATGTGTTTTCGTTTTTTTTATAGTTATTTTTTATATAGCATATCCTAAAAAGAATTTAATATAAGATTATTTGTAAATTTATAAAATTTTCATATATTTTGCAAAATCATTAAATTTTCGTTTTATTTCATATAAAGGATAATAATAATTGCCTTCTAGTTACTTTATTAAACATAGCAAACTACTTTTCGACTCTTAACAACATCATTTTGTGGGATTTTATTTACTATTTAGAAATTATTTTTATAACTATTCGAGAAAAAACTTGAAAATTGTCTTTCTTCCAAATAATAATTCTAAGCTCATTCAAATAAAATTATTCAGTTATAGCTAGATAGCCAAAACTTATTTATTTATGCTATATTAGAGTTTTAAAATTTCTTTTTAGCTTTATTTTATAATAAGAGATAACACTTAGTTAAAGAAACATTGCCTTATAATCCCTAGGTCACATTAAGATGAAACTTTTTTAATTTTTTTTTGTTTATTTTGATTATTATTATAATCAATATTTTCAATTTTCTTTCCTTTGATATTTTATCTTGTAGATTTTTTAATCAATTTATATCAGTTTTAATAGTAAATTTTATGGGAATTTTATAGATTCTTTAGAGAAATGTCAAAAATTTTATAATTTCAAAAGATTTAAGTAGCTATTAAGAGGATGTTTTAAATTTTACAAAAAAAAGCAATAAATGGAAAAAAGCAAAGATCAAAAATTTGGTTTAGAAAGGCTAGGAGATAAGCCAAATTAGAGAAGAAACAAAAATTATCTGAATCTACTTCGTCGTATCAAGGCAAACAACAATAAGGAACTAAGAAAGCTCTTCAATAATAGAATAGAAAAATTAATCGTTATAAAAATATTATGACAAAATGAAAAAGTTCTCAGCAAGCAAGATGAAGCAATTTACAATCTTTCAGATGGAATAAGAGAAATGATAAATCATATTAGACACTTACATTAGAAACGCCTAACTTACGCTCTAACTTGCTCAAAAAAAAGTCTTAAAAAGAGAACAGTTGTGGAACTAATCATAAGATAATAAAATTGAGGAAGTTCTATGTTTATTGAAGAAACTAAGACTGATTTAGTGCTAATCAATTATTATTATCAACTAAAAGTTTAATAAATGTTAACTTTCATTGTAATTTCAACCATTTCAACTATCCATTTTCTATCGAGTTTAGATTCCTCGACCGTTTTTATGAGATTTTTACACCTTCTCCTTCAGTTCTATTTTGTATACAATATTTTTTTGAAGACTCTGTTGTTAATTATAAAAAAATTTACTAGTTCTCTTCAGATCCTTTTGTCCTTTTTTTTAAAGTCTTTTGAGGCCAATAAATTTTTTGCTAGATGTTGTGAAGATTTCCAGTGTCTGCTCTTTTTTATATTCTATTTCTATTTCGGATTATTAAAGTTCTAAAGTTTTTCTAATCTTTTAAATTTCTGATTCATAAGTTACCTTATTAATCATAATATCATTCTTAGTTTCTTCAGTAATCATTAGAACTTCCTAAATTTATATATTTTAGGATTAACACCACTCATGCTAATCAATTATGTTATTAAAAAATTACCGAAAAACTTGAGAACTTCATTCTTCCGAAATAGAAAAAGAAAAAAATATGTTTAATATTGTAATTTTCTCAACTTCTAATAAAAATTAGTTCTGGCTAAAAGATTTAAAAGTCAAATGATTAAAGAATCTAAAGAAAATAACAATATTTTTTGTAAATAACAATAGAGTCTAAAAAAATGTAATAGAAGCGACTTAGCGAGATGGAGGAGGAATGATAATCATTGTCATAAAAAACGATCGATGAATCCAAACTCGAAAGAAAGAAATAGATAGCTAGATCTAGTTGAAATTCCAAGGAAAGAAAACATTTATTAAACTTTTGGTTGATGATAATAGTAATGGAATACACTCTAATGATTTATATAATATCTAAATCTAGTATAAATAATTAAATATAAAAAATATTTAAATATAATTATATATTTGGAAATAATTTTTTATTTACCTTAATAACTTAGATACGCCTGATTTTTTAGTTACAAAGCAGGTAAATAAAATTAAAAAAATGCTTATAATTTTTCTCATTATTGTAAATAAAATGTATGACTATTAATTTATTATTTAAAATAATTTAATTAATTGTAATAGTATTTTTCCTTTTATTTTATAAATACATTTAGTAAATTATTCTAAAGGATGATATAAAACTGATTAAAATTACTTTATATTACATCAATGCTAGTTTGTTTATAGTTATGAATCTGTATAATCTCTATTTTCATATATTAAGATATTATACAAAGGTATTATACCAAAATAAGATTATAATCTCTATGTATTTGCTAAAGATATGTAATATATTTAACACTCAGATTAAATATATTTTTATTTTATTTTTATATGTTTAAGACAATCAAGAAAGCTTATTTTATAACTCTTAAAATCCATAATACTAGTTATGAATTTAATAATTCAGAATCTAATTTTTTTTCAATTTCTACAAAATAATAATTTAAATAAAATTTATTTTATCCTTTTAGTTTTATAAAGTTTAAGAGATAAATTTTGCAATTACATAAACTACGCTTTTTATTATTTTCCAACGTTTTATCTAAACTCTTTAAAAAAATTTATTATAAAAATGCTAAGTTTTTTTGTATATTTTTATTTTAGTGAATGGTTAATTTTTGTTTTCTTTGATGATAATGAGGATATTATATATCAACATTTTTCAGAGATTTTCTATATATTTTTCTAAAAATAAAGAATAAGTTATTTCATTAGAATTACAACTAGTTTAAATGTATTTCCTTGTTGTAGCTTAAAGTTCTCTTTATTTAAAATTAGCCTAAGACCTTAAATTCATTGACTATACTAGCTAATTAAAGTTTATACCATTATCAAAAATAAATTATGTAATATACTTACCTTAAGTTTGACTATTACTTTATCTATATCCATCTTAAACCTAAATATTTTGCTCTATTTCTGAATTTTTCTATCGTGAACTTTCTTACTCATAAAGATTCTTTCTAATTTAAGAATTATTAATAGATCAGAGTTAAGGAAGCATTTTCTAAAATTTTGTAATTTCTTTTAATTTCAGAGTTTTATAATGCTATGATTAATAAAAGAAAATGATGCCTTTTATAATAGAAATAGTTTAGCTAACTATAATATATTTCATATTTTTAAATCTTATGAACAAAGTAGAAAAGCATTCATATCCTTTTAATTAAATTTTATTAAGATATTAAGAAACTTTATCTAAGTTTTAGAGAAGATGTCAAATTTATCAAATGAATGAAGTTATAAAAGTTATAATAAAGATAAATAAATTATTAGAGAGGAATATACTAGATAAGCTTAAATATATTAAAATCTCATCGATGATTAATAATAATTTAGATTCAAGTTGTGCTTAATATCTGAAAAACTTTATTTTATGTACTTAGTGCAAAAAAAATTTCAAGATTTTTAGATCTTTTTTTTTTTTTTTTTTTAGTAAACTAAAAGTAATTAAAGTTTAGCGTTCCCTGGATTTTCAACCAGGTTTTTGCTACCATTTTTTTAGCGTGGATGGATACCACGCCATTTTTTTTTGTGGATGGAACCACTGAGAATCTTCTGTCTTTTATACGAATATCTTCTTCTTGTAAATTCCCGTTTCGGTGATTCAGAGTCTGCTAAGCATTCTTAACGTTCTTTGTTGTTCTTTCATCTAAATTTATCTTCACTGATCGCAATTTTGTAATAAGTGTCACTTTGATTTGCAATAATAGCAATTTTTGATTGGTCTTTTCTTGAATCTCTTCAGAAATACTTTTTTTTCAAGTTAATCGATTCTTTGGAGTAATTCTATATTATTCTTTTCGTCATTCTATTTTTCTTGGATGTTTGTTTATGTAGAAACTTTTTCAATAATCATATTTTGTTCTTGCTTAAAATTCGATTGAGATTATTCATATAGTTACTATTCCGTGACTAAATTATTTTAAATTAATTGTCGTCTTATTATTAGTAGCTCGTTGTTTTAATCTTCGATAGTATTCATTAGTTCTCTTATTTTTTCCCCTTGATTGTAAATTGTTTCCTAATAATTTTGTATTATTGTTTTCATTTAGTCAATTTATATTTAGATTTCTGATTATTTTTGTACTTTTACTGGATTCGTCTCTATTGTTCCAATTATAACTTTTCCTTCAGATGAGGAACTTGATTTATCTTCTTCTTGTTATTGTTTCTGCATTAGTTTCGCAGCTTTCCTTTTTGCGTTCTTAATTTGGTTTTTGGAAAGGCGAATAGATTATTCCATTTTTTTTTTTTTAGATTTTTAGATCTTAAAAGTAGAAAAAGTTGTTTTAATAAATTATTACTTATATTTATTTTTTAAAGAACATAAGGGAAATTAATGGTCCACAAAGTTTTTGAAAAACAAAAAATTATTTATTAATTAATCAAAAATTTGTTAAAAAGTATCGATAATCAATAAAACTTTGTTTTTATGATATAATACTATAAATAGATTAAAAAATGTAAAATAAATAAAAGCATTAGCAAAGAGATTATAACAATCAGCTTATATCTGTTTTTTTATTTTTTTAAATCAAGATTTTTATAATGAATTTCAAAAAAGTATTAAATTCCCTTTTAAGTTGTAAGTTACTAATTTTAAATATAATAACTGCAGAACCAAATCTACAACTTGATAAAAAAATAATTATTATTTGTAGAATTAGATAATTTAATACTTCTTAGATACAATTTAATTATTATAAAAAAAGTTAAAAAGTTAAAAGAAGTTAGATAAATAAACTCGATTATAGAGCGTTTAACACTCTCGATAGTGCGCATTTCTTTAAATTAATTTTATTTAAAGTTAATAAAATTTCTCCTTGAAAGTTTCCTCCACATTTGGAAATCCTGTCTTCTAATAGGGCATAGTCGGAGTGATGCTCCAAGAGGTCTAATCGTCTGACATCTTTTAACGTCCGTTTCTCAATGCCTCCATTTCATTCGTCTTGGTTACTGCCAAGATTCTTGCTCAGTTTGTTGCTCCTGAAGTACTTCCTGGTACTATGAGTTAAGTTAATCTCAGTTGGAGTATTGCTCCTCCCTATTTAAAAATATTTAATACTTTCAAAAGTTAGCCTATACATCAATAAATTTTGAATTTTTTTATCGAACTAAAGGATAATTTAGGACTTCATTATTTCACCATCCTTAATTATAGTTTGAACTTTGCAGCTGAGTCTATTATATCTAAAAGTTATTTTTAAAATTGCTAAATTAACTATTATAAAATTTTTTCTATATATAAACCCTGACTAAGTAAGCCATATATAAAATAGATCTTTAATTATTTTTATTCTTTTAATAAATTTAGTTTCTTAACAAGCATATTTTATAAAGGAAATACTTTTTTTTGGCATAAATAGCAAATTATTTTTTTCTTATGCTTCATTATTGATCATTCTTCTCAATATCCACAAGTATATTTCCTTGCTATCCATTAATGCTTTAATCAATTTCTCATAAGATTGTTTATTTTTCTTAAAGTTCTTATATTTGAAATACGAACTAAAAAATCTGAAATTAAAAATTTGAGGATTTTAAGTAAACTATTTATCAATTTTACTTAATTTATATCCCATTTATGATTTTATACTATTTATAGTATCCTATATAGATGAAAATTAAATATTTAGTTATTTGTTTATTTACTCTAATTTCAATTCTAATTTTTCAAATTTTTATTATTATTTTAATTCTTATTATAGATTTACTATTATTTGATACAATAATTGTGCTAAAGACTCTTAAAATCAATGTTATTCTTATTATTAAAGTTTTTGCTCGGTCTGCATTTATTATTATCCTTATTTTAAGATATTTGCTAAGAGAGATCTATTTTTTCTAAGGGGTTCTATAATATTTATGTTATAGAGTTTCTTAGTTAAAATAATTAAATTAGCATCATAATTTTTAGATATAAGTTATTTAAAATATTATACTTTTGTTTAGCTTTCCTTACTTTATATTCGCTTTTAAAACATCCTTAACTGAATTTGTTTAATTTATAGATTTTTGTAATAAACATATGGATATGATTAAATAAAAGAATAATAATGTTTAAAATTATTTATAAAGCCTAAATTAATTAATATACCTAAGTATAACTATTACCATTATATCTACAATTTTAAAGTTATCCATATTATATAGATCTTAACCAGGTATTATATGCTTAAATGTTATCTTAGTGCTATACAATACATTTAATAGTGGTTTTAATAATAGTAAATATAATCTTTTTAATGATTGAGATAACTTCTTAATTCTTTGTGTTGAGATATACATTTTAAATATATTAGTAAACTAAAGAACTTTCTATTTTCTAAATATATAGCATAATAATATTTTACTAGTATATTATAACTAAGTTTAAACTCACTAGATGTATATAGAATATATATATATCAAAGGCTAGGAAATTCAATAGTAAATATTCTTAAGAATAAACAACTTAAAAATCCTTTAAATAAAGCTAAGCTTATCTTTTAGTTTCAATATCATAAATTTAGAATAGTTAGGTATTAGATTAATTCTACAAATTTATAACTATTATTCATTTATTTCTATAAATTTAAGAGATATTTACTATAAAGCTAATCTATTAAATTAGATAATATTTAGAAGCTTAATTTAAATTTATTATTAAAAATGATTATTCAAATATCATTTTTAAATTAAACTTTATTTAAGACTTATAATGATTTAAGCTATATCTATATTTTAAGGGTTTTTATTGCTTGTAAATTAAAAAAAATTTGAGTTAGGATTTTAAAAGAAAATTCAATAACAACTCTTAAATTTTTTGCTAAAGCTAATTTATTCAAATTTTTATTTTATGATTAATGTGTGAAACAATTTTATCAGATTTACCAATTTTCTAGATTTATAATTTTAAGTTTTTAAAAAGCCAAATAAAATATTCTATGCCTTCCTAATTTTTAGGATTTTATACTAGATAATTTTAAATAATCAAAGTATTTCCCTTTAGAATTAAGAAGTTGCTAAAAGAAGGAAAAAATAATGCTATAATGTTTAATATATCCCTTATATATTTTATTCATAATTGGTTTTAATAGCTATATATAAATTATCTTAAGTTAATGCTAATTTTCAATTTTATCCTTTAGTTCTTACTATTCTTATTATAAAGAAAGTTGCTCTTAAATTCATTTATTTATTCTTTCATACTAAATGTGATTCCTTTTCTGATAAAATAATAAAGGTTTATTTATAATTCCATAATTTATAGACAAAATTAATGAGAATCTATTTATTTTAATTTATATATAATAAATTAAATAAGTTTATATCCTTTCTATAAAATGTTTGCTCAAAATATTTAGAACAAATAAATCATTAATTCATTACTATATTTATTCGTCTTTCAGCTCAATTGAAGGTTAAATTTATATAATCTCAGTTCTGCATAGTATTTTTATTTTTTCATAGTATTTTTTCTTGAAAATCCATTTTTTTATACTCTAATTAAGAAATGTTTTCTTCCAGACTTTCCCATTTCCCGATGGGAAGAATTCCGTCACTCTTTAATTCAGTTACTAAAAATTAATATTTCTCCAGAATATTTACTCTTATTTATGTTTTTTTAAAGGTATTTCTGTCATTGATGTCAAGCGCTTTTGCAGATTTAATATCTTTTTCTTTTCTTGTTTCTCTATTTCTAATGGAAGTTCCTTTTGAAGTTTGCTTCAAGTCCAAATCTGAGGATGTTGCAAAAAAATTTTCTTTAATTTTGTAATTTTTTAATTTAAAACCACTAAAATATTAACTTTAATATAGGAATAAAGTTAGAGAATTAAGATAGATAGAACGGCTGTAATTAAATTGTTAAATCAAAAGGTATTATATTTTATAAAAATTACCCTTTATTCAAAAAATATTTAAGATAGTACGATTTAAAAAATTTAAAAAGTCAGATACATCAATAAATATTCTTATTCATGTTAACAACTTTTATTTATCAAAGGTAATTAGTCTATTTCCAATAACTAAGTTTAATGTAGGGGAATAAAAAAGCTTATTTTAAATTTTGAATATAAGCATTATTTTAAATTCTAAATCAAGCATTTACGTCACAAATAAAAATTTATAATCAAACATTAAAGTTCTATAGTAATAATATCCTACTTTTGCTTAAATTAAACAAAGAAAAATTCATTATTTTATTTCATTTATCTTATAAAATGTTAGCTCAACTCTCATTAAAAAGTAGTTTAATAAGCATTATGAAAAGCATACGGATTATTTGTTAGTTAAGTTAAAACAAAACACTATAAATTTCACAATAAAATACTTTCCAGCAAAAAGTTTCTCTTTTTTTCCGAATTTTCTAAGACTCAAAAGATATAAAACAGAAATAAAAAGGTTAAGATTTATTATTTATAGGAGATAGATAATAATAAGCATTTCATTTATTAAGCAATATTTTATTTTTATTAAACGAGTCATAATAAAAACTATTATTAAAGCAAGATAAATTTAATTAAAGTAAACATACTAAAAATAAAATACTTAAAATAAAATAGCTATTATTATCCTTTTAAATTTTGTTTTATCGGATAACATGCTAATTTTAAAAGGGAGATGATCTAATTAAAACTTAAATAACTATTATCTAAAATTGATTATAAAAATACTGGAATTTGTTTAATTTTTTAATTTTAAGAAATTAAAATAACTAGCAAAGATTTAGGAGAATTATTGAAAATTCAAATTAACAAAATTAAATTAAAATAATAGCTATGAAATATTAAGATTTTTTAGTAATAGATATTTGTATAATTCACTGTTAATCTTAAAATAGCTTTAGACGAAATTAATGCAAACTAAATATATGTACAAAAATAAATAAGGAACTATCAGAACTCTTTAAATAGAAATATTAAAATATATAATAAATTAGCTATTAACTAACCTTAACAAATAATTCCTTTAACTTTTAATTTGTTTTGATACAAATTTGAATAATCTAAAACGGAACTTAACTTTACCAAATACATGAATGATCAAATGATTTCGCATTTTATTTTTTTAATATACTAAATTTTTATTATCTTTCAAGTAATAATCTAAAAGTCTAAATTATGAAGTTTTTAGAAATAACAATTCGAAAGTTTATTTAAATTACCATGTAGATAACTTTAAAATTATTATTAAAACTAAAATTATCATCTATTTAAATATTTTTATAACTTTTAATGTTTAAATCTTTTTTTCAAAATAATGAAAATAAATAAACTTATAATAATCGTTGACTACAAATCTTTTCTTTAACTTAAAAAAGATAATTAATCCTAATAGTAAAACATATCATTATTAACATTTATAAGGCTAGTTACTATTCTAAAAATCTTCTTATTTTCCCTTTTTGTTTTCGTTTTTACTTTTCTCTTAATATATCTAAAATCTCGTAATTTTTACATCTTTTTTTTAATTTTTCATTAAACAGTAATCATTAAAAATTTACGAGGCATACGTTTAAATTCGATGTTCTATATTTACAAAAATAAATGGAAAAATTGAAGATTAAGCATACTAGCTCAATAAAACTACCTGAAAGGCTTAAGGGTATATCTTCTTCTATTTTATAAGAAAAATTAAAGCTTAAAGAGACTCTTAGTGATGTTCTTAATTAAATCTAGCAAAAAAGATAGAAAAGCTACATAGACCTTAACATTTTAGTAAAGCCTCTTCCCTAAGTAGTAATAGGTAATAAATCTCTTCTAAAAGATTTTACTTATCTATTGCTAGACTTTATAGTTACTCACTCCTTTGATAAGAAAGTATCTATAAATGTGTATAGTGAAAACCTTAGAACATAACAAGGAAATAAAATAAAACTGAATTTCGATTTAGAAGTTAAAAAACCTTCATCGAAGAAGTTATTTTCTCTTGTATAAATATTAAATGAAAAGCTTTATAACATCTAAATAGAATGAAAATAGTTATAAGGCTTTTCATGCGAAGAAATAATAATAAAACATCTAATCAATTGTTAAAAAGGTTCCGTTCTACAAGCAGAAATAAATGAAGCTAATATAATGAATATAAAAATAGTTCTTACCTTTGATGCAGCAGAAGCAAGAATCGGATAGAGTGAAGAAATAAAATGTAAAATACAATCTGTAAGTTTTATTATATAGATAAGAATGGTATAAATAACAGAAGAAAGCTAACATAGTGAAAATGTTTCAAGTGACGACGAAGCAAACTAAATAGAAATGTTTCAGTAGAAGATATATCTGGAAAAAAGACCAGGAGATTTATTTGTGTAAAATAAAGAGTAAGCTATAAATTTAGTTAGAATGATGTTAATAACGCAGGAGCTAAAAAATTAAGGAAAGAAAAGAAAAATTACAAAAAAGAGATATAAAGTAGAAATAAGTTGAGTTGTATGATTGACAACTCTCTTATACAAAGTAGTTACTCAGAAAATTAGACTTTAAACGAGAGAAAAAATTTGAGGATGTAGTAGAAAAGTAGCTCACTTTATGAAAGCAAATTTGAGGAGTTAGGAGATTGAAGCTTTGTAAACAATTTTTAATTTTTTACTATTTTTAATTTAGCAAATTAAAAGAATGAAGATTCCATGTTTAATTAATCTTTTGTGAAATAAGAGAAAGGAAAGCTGAATTTAAAAGAGCTATTCTCAAGTATAATCTAGGATAAAATTAACTATATTAATGATTAAATAAGGATAACTAATCTTAAAGATGAAAAGGTGAATTTAAAGGATTAAGATAAAATTATTTGGTTTCATTTACAAAGTTAAGGAATAACTAAAGAATGCTAAGTTAATATTTCATTATTAGTTTTATGATTTATCCTATACTAAAGTTAAAATTCTCTAGTTGCCTATAAAGTATAAACAATTTAATTATACCTTAATTTACTCAGTAAAAATTAATTCTCAAATATACTTTTGACTATTATTAAGCCCTTATTAGTATACTTATGCCATTAATTATTAATGATTATTAAATGAGTAAACAAGTCTTCTAAGTAATTAGTTTATTTTAATTTCAATGATCAAGCCATAAATTTTAAGCAATCATATGAACTCTTATAATTTATTTTAGCTTATAATTTATATAATTAGTAAATTCTAAAATTATTATTTTAGTTATGTAATCTAAGATTATAGGCTTTATAATTTATTTTTATATTTGTCTAATTATTTAGCATTGTCACTTCATATAAGATTTGATTACTAAATTATTTATAATTGAAGTTATTTAGCTTCTATTATTGATATAAGTAAATCTTATTATATTTTTAATTTTGATTGTGAAGGAATATTTTTCTAAAAGTCTCTTTTATCAGTTTCATTTTGCTGTTTTTTATTATTATAAGTAGATTTAAGTTTTCATAATACCAATTTTTATTTTATTGTTGCTTCTTCTAACTTAATAGATTTATTAGACTAGCTAGTTTCTATTTTATTGGTTTTTACAATTTTAGAATTAAGCAATAAAAGCCTTTGAGTTAAAAATAAAAAAGTGGTATAATCTTAATTTAATTAGATGTAAGATATTTAAAATATTGCTAGCACTTCTTTATTATAAGAGTCTTATCTAATTTTTATTATTAAACTAGAGTATTATTATTATACTTTATTTACTTTTAAATCCTTTTTGTAATATCTATTCAAGCAAGTATCATAATACCTTTATTTATATTTTTACTAAGAGAAATAATTTAAATAGATAAAGCTAAATAAATATATGAACAAATCAAATTTAAAACAGCCTTATTAGTAATCATTACATTTACTTATAAGCATACTTAGGTAGTTTATTTAATTAATATAATAAAAATCTAATTATTAGCTATATCTTAGACTATGCTTTAAATAAGAACTTTATTTTATTCTTTTTATAACTTTAGCGTTACTTTCTGAATTTCTCTCTTATTTAAAGCATAAAGAAGTAGGGTATGAGATATTTGAATAAAGTTTAAAAGTTTATGTTTACTTCTTCTTTAAAATAGTGATGTTTGCTGTTATTATAATAGTCATTTTAAAACTTAAAATAATAGTAAAAGATAATAATTTTTATTCTTTAGCTATAAAATTTAATAATAGTCAGAAGATAATTTAAGCTATTACATTGCTTGTAAGTTATTTAGTAGATTGACTTAGGAATAGTTGCATTTCAGCGTTAATAAATAAATTTACTAATTAAAAGATTTAAAGCATTAATATAAAAGATTTAATATCAGGTAATAAAGAAAATAACTATCTACACTCATTTTCTATCTTTATAATCTGATTATATATGAAACTCTTGCTATTAAATTAGAAATATTGATGAATAAGATTCATCTAACTATATGATCTTTATTTTTGTATATGAACTATTATAATTTTAGCAACTTATGTTCTATATCTTAGTGTATTTATGCTTTATAATGCTTAAACCAGAGTTAATGCTAATAGATATAAATTTATTTAATCTTCAAATTTCTGAATTTCTTAAAAATTAAGAATTTAGTTTCTCATCCTATATCTTTCATAGAATAAAGCTTAGCAAAGCTATTCAAATTCTTATTTTAAGAATTTGTTTTCGTCTTTCGTTTTTGGAATTTCATCTAATGATGACTAAGAATGGTATATTAATGAAGAAATACAAATTTGGTATAAATATAAAATAATTAAGCTTTCTTAGATGTTTCTTTAGTTCTAAAAGTTTTGCGTTTCAAATACTTTTAACGTATTTCCTTAATTTAATAAGTAGGAGATATATAACAATTTAGATTATTCAATTAAAATAGTTCTCAATAAAACCCATTTAGCCTATTTACCTTTTTAAGTTTTCTTTAACAGGTTTAATAACTTTTGCTTTTATATCCGTTTATGAATCTAGCATCAAATTTTGTTTTTACACCAAATGATAAATAAAAATGAGGAACTAATTCAGATTATCAAATGCTATTAGTTTTGGGAAGTTTAAAATTAGATTTTGATTATTTTCAATAAAGTAAACATTTGAAATAATGAAGATAGACATGAAGCAAAAATAAACAATTAAGAATATAGTTGATATTTAAATTTATTAGATATGCTTATTTAGAAATATTAATTGATAAAGCTCTTTATTTTTCATTATGTTGCTTTTCTTACCATCTCTCTAGGTTAATGGAATTAATAGTAATACCAAAGAAATTTTCAATATAAGTTTGGCTATAATAGCTTTTCTAATAATATTTGTCTACTTTAAGTTAGTTTAAGCTTAATATTGTACTTTTAGAATAAAGGATTTTATAAATAGAATTATTCATTAGTCTTAAGTTTTTTGCTAAGCTGATGGAATAACTTATTAGCCTAAACTAATAACTAGTAACTAATGAAAAGTTAACTTAATTTTTATTTTAAGACTCAGAACTTTTAATTCCCAGAAATTTTATCAATTTAGGTTTAACTTTAAGTTAATAATGCTTATAGCTTCCTTAGATAAATTAATTTAATTTTTTCCAAGTTTTTATTTTATGCATTTAAGTTCCTTATAATAGTCAAATTGGAAATATTATTAGTATTCAGATACATATTTATAGAATTTATAAAAAGCGCCGACTAAGGGACTTGAACCCTTGACCACCAGCTTAAAAGGCTGGCGCTCTACCGACTGAGCTAAACCGGCTTATTATTTTACTTAATTATCATAAATAAATAAATTTGATTATAGAGCGCGTAGCAATCTCGTTGGTGCGCAGCTCTTTAAAAAAAATGTTTCATACTGATAAGAATGTTTGCTACTGAAATTATCAGATACTGATAAACCTTGTTCAATACTGGTATAATTATTCAGTACTGATAAAAATGTTCAATACTGATATAATTTAAGAATACTCGTAATCTTTGATACTTGTTGGAGGTCCAAGGACATGGCAGGATTGTGTCTCATTGTATCACCAAAGCAGAGGACGACATGTGTCAATTATGGGTACTTAAATTCCCCACCTCTGATGAAGCTCGCAATATTATTTCTTTTTCGTTCAAGAATTAAATCTAAACTAAGCCAGTGTCGAAGGTCTAAGAATCTTATGTCTCGAGGCCAAACCAAAGCAGAGGAAGACATAAAGTCGATTATGGGTACTTAACTTCCCCAACCTCTGATGAAGATGACCTTGTTGCTCACCTTCGAACAATGAACAAAACAATATTAAAAAATATAATATATATAATAAAAAAAATTTATGAAAGCTGCTTTTAATCTAGTCTGCTAAGTTTTTCATAATAATCCACTTAGATTATTTTAAATAACTTATATTAGCTAACACTTTATTTTATAGCATTTTCTTATAATCTTATCTCTCTTGCATAGTTAAGAAATGCATTTAATGCTTTTATTCTATTTCCAAACTAACCATTACAAATAATTATCTATCTTATGATATTTTTCTTATTTATGTTGTTAAGCCTTTAGAACTTATTTATATAAATTATTACATTAGAATAGTTACTTCTCTTCTAGTTCTAAACAGTTTTCTTACTTATATTAATTTAATAGTAGCCTATAAAATTCTTAGTGAATTTGGATTCTGAGGATATGTATATATAGCTAACAAAAGATAATTATATAATGACTAATTATATTTCTCACTATAGTTTAGTTTCTAACTAAATTTATATTAAATTTCCTAGTCTCTATGCTGTTATGTTATAATTATACTTATTTCCTTAACATTTTATAAGATAAAATCAATATCTCTTAAATTCTTGTTAGCTTAGAAGCTATTAATTTTAAATCTGGAATTTATTATATTTAGTGATTTAAATAATTAGCTTAAAGCTTATTTTATAACTACTATTTATATTTAATTAACTAGCCTTGCTAAATAAAATTTTACTAGAAAGTTTATCTAGCTAGTTTATACTCTCTATTAGCCCTTTTATTTATTAACAGAAAGGCTTTTTGCTTTGATGCAAAATTTTAGACTTGAAGCTTCCTAATTTAATAATACTTATAGCAAAACTAGTTAAATAGAAGGAGTAGAGTGAATAATTTCTAACCTATACGATAAATATTAGTTTCTCTTTTATTAGATATTGAATACCCTGATCATTACTGTTATTAGTTTTATCGTCTCTTCTTATATTTTTATAAACCAAATAAGAGCAACTTACCTTTCAAACTTTTCTACTAGTTCTTAACTAGTAGACTAGTCAACTACCAGCACCTCTAAATAGTATATTCCAATGTCTTAATCTTAATTACATTAGAGCTATATAAATAAATAGCTGGCTATTCATCTTTAGTCTTCTAGTTTCTTAGTGATTTAGAATATAAAGCTTCCATTAATAATTACATTATAACTAGCTTCATAATTAGTTCTGATGCTTGCTTTCTAATATACTTATTTACTATATAAGCAATAGATTCTAGTATGATTTATTAGATTTACTAGGTTTAAATTCTCAACTAGAGATTAATTATAAATGAATAAATAGAGGAGCTAACGACACTAAGTTAACTAGGCCGAAGCTTCTAGAACGCAACAAGTAGAAACTTAAATTAGTGCTTTAGAGAGTAAAGCTCTTGGATGCTTTTATGGAATGGCGGTTGGAGATTCTTGGGGTCATTTATATGAATTTAGTAATGTTAATTATAGCTAGAAAAAGCTAGTTCAATCTTTACATCCTGATGAGTTCAAAAGTAAATATGCCAACAATTAATTTAATCTTCTTGCTGGCTAGTGAACTGATGATACTTCTTTGGGGCTTTGCTTAGCAGATTCATTGATAGAGAAAAGAAAACTAGATAAAATAGATTTAAAGATGAAATTCGTTAAATGATGGACTTAAGGATACAATAATGCTTGGTATTACTCCAAGATGAAAAGGAAATCTGTAGGGCTGGGAGCCTTAATAGGACAGGCTCTTGATGAGTTTGAATAAAGCAACTATCGAATAGAAGATACTTAGCAAGGGGATAAAAAATCAAGTGGAAATGGCTCTATAATGAGATTAGCTGCTGTTCCTATAATGTATCATAACAACTTGCAAGAAGGGCTTTATATAGCTAGAGAGCAAAGTAAAGCAACACATTAAGGAATCGAAGCTTATGATTGCTGCATATTATTAGCTTACATAATAATAGAAGCTTTAAATTTTGACTTTACTATAATTGGTAATTAATAGTCTAAAGCTAAAGTGTTTCTAGATAGCTTAAATGTGAAATAAATTCTTAACTGTATTGATTCTGAAAGGGTAAAGTACATTGCTTTAAGTAAACAAGAGAGGTTAACTTGCTAAGACAAGTTCAATAAAAGTGATTAAGACTGTGACTGAAACTGAAAAAAAGCTTAATACTAATTTAGTCCAACTCGAGCTAAGCAATAACCTACTTACATTGGAAGCTACGCATGTGACTGCTTGAGTATGGCTTTACATTGCTTATATACAACATAAACCTTTGAATAAGCTCTAGTAAAAATTATAAATTTCGCAGGTGATGCTGATACAAACGCAGCCGTACTAGGATAAATGGCTGGAGCTATTTATGGAATAGAATAAATACCTGAAATAGCTTTATAATAAGTAAAGTAATGAGACAAAGAAAATATATAACTAAAGGTGCTGAAGCTACTTCAATTTGCTTAAGAATAGTAAAGCAATTAGTCTAATTTAATGTAGCAGGGATAGCAATGAATATGTCCTCATTTACTAAAATGCAAGGGATATATAGAATCATAACTGCGTCAAGAAAATATTTATATCAATGACTGCTTATGTTATTGTAACACCTGCTTCCAAAATAATCCAGAAGAGTTCAAATATGAAAGAGGATATCCTCCAAAGGTTACAGAAATACCTATTGGATATGCATCCTTCTTAATAGAATACGATAAAAATAGAGAAAAAGAACTGTAAAGTATATAAAATTAATGATATAACGTTTATTACAGTACCAACTTAAATGAATTCAAAAGGATATACTAAAATAAAATGAAATTTGATGTTGAGATCTAGTGTAGTCCAAATTAAAACTAGGACAAGTCTTAATAGCAATAGTACAATCAAATCAAAGTGTAAACTTAGCAATAGTATGGAATAAATAAACTCTAGAGTTGTTAGACTTAGAAATAATCTTATTAAGTTTTAAGCATTAATGAAATAGGAAACTCTTAATAAAATAGAAATGCTTAGTAAATAAAGCAGAAACGCAATTTTTCACAGCCTTTATATGACTAAAGTAAAAATATTAATTAGGAAATAAACAAAAAAGTAAAAAATTAATCACAATAATTGAAGATAATAAAATAAGGAGTATTAACACCCTGCATTTGCTATGCCGACTTAAGAACTAAATAAGAACTTCTGTAAAAAAACAAATTTAAGATAATTTTATAAGCAAGAGTAAAGGATGATTTATAAAAATTCATTAATATATTGCCCATTCAATCGAAATAATAAAAAGAACTTATTAGATGCCAGAATAAACTTCCAATAGAGGAGTACGACTTGTCAGACATCAATGATATAATTTTTACAAGAATCCTCATTAAATGTTGTTCTTAGTGAGACATCAAAGTAAATAGAACTTAATTTAGTTTAACGTTTTTAAGAATAATTGCGTATTTAATATCACTCAACATCTATAAAACTTATCTATTGTATCATTTTTTTATTAATTTAACCTAAAATAAACAAATAAATCAGGAAATCTGAAAAAAAGGAAACATCTTAATCTAACTTTATAATTACTAGATAAGCAAATCATTCAACTTATTAGAAATAGAAATAATCAATCTAAAGCTTAATAGTGAACTACTATGCTTACATGTATTTTACATAAGTTCTTATTATATCCAGTTATAATGCTAAGATTATAATCTATTTCTTTATATCTTTTATCAATATTTACCTCTTAATTCAACTCTATTTTAACTCTTACAGACTAAGAATATTTTCCAAGAGCGTTTATAGAGTTATTAATTTGAGTTGTTTTCAAATCTAAGCTTTTAAATGTCTTTAAAGAGATTATCTATTTTTCTGATTTATATAATATGATAACTATCAAGGTATTTTAGTGACTAAAAAGGAAAAAAAGCAGCTAACTTTTTCTTTTAAGTATATAACTAAATGGATTTATAGCTTAGAGAACTAAACATTATAAAATCTCCAAGAACTCAAGTCAGTTTATGCTATTTTTATTTTATATTTGATTTAATGAGACTAATAATAATAATTCTTAGCTTTAGTTATTTTTATATCTGGAGCTTATTTACTAAGAATTATATATAAGCTGAAATAAGTATCAAGCTTCATTATAGAGATACTTTATCCTTTATATTCAAAATAAGTATAATTTGCCCTATCAGTTTTCTCTTTCGTTGGCTAGCCTTTGCAAGATATTATGCTTAAGTATAGAATGATTTTAGTTTTATATACTTGTTTAAATTAAAAGTACTGATGTATAGGAGTATTCAGAGTAAAATTAACTATTTTCAAATTGAGTTATTTATCTTTCTAAATCTAGGAGATTGATAAGTATGCTAGCTTACTATTTTACTTCTATAGCTTTCCTTTCATTAATAGTTTAAGCCTTTTTATTGAAGAAGCTATGATATATGTAAGTATTATTGTTAATAACTCCTTAATATAGTTGACAGATTAAAGGGAATAAAGCTTATTATCATTACTCAAGTTTTAGTGCTTTAGACTAAGCTTTTTTGTTCTTTCTTCTTTCCACTCCTCTAATCACAAGTCTAGCTGACTTTTCCATTTTTCTAATAATTTAATTCTAATTATTGTAAAATGCAAGAAACAGAGCAATCAGAAGTAATAATGTATTATGAAGGCTAGAAGTGGAAATTACACAAAAAGATACTTGAGGTAAACCTAGACTTAAGCAATTAATAGCTTTAAGAAATCTAGGTAGTTAATATCTTAAAATAAATGCTTAACACTAACTACTAAGACTAATTCGAAGACATTCCATTCTAAATTACCAGAGCGTTTAGACAGAAATCTAGCTAAGAGTAAACTTAAATGGAATCATTTGGAAATCAAATGGTTAGCAGTGGAATTCTCCAAGATTTTTTTAAAATTCTTGGGTAAAACATAAACGAGTAATGGTAGTCTGAACTATGCTGGCTTTTCTTAAATGTTGCCTCATTAAATTAGAGCTTTATATCTCTTCTGGTTGAAATGGGGATAATAGGAAAGTTTATGAATTTAATACAGAGTACAAACAACAACGACGTACTAGTGAATTGTATTTGAGGACTTGGAAATATAGCAGGTGAATCATCTTACTATAGAGATCTTTTGATCTAATAAGGTTTCTTAGATCAAACTGTTGCATTATTATAGAACTTTGAGTAACTAGACAGGATGCTCTTCAAAAATGTAGTGTGAACTCTTCAAAATTTGGTAAGAGGAAAGCCACTTCCTTAGTAAGAATAAGTAGTAAAAACGTTGCCAATTTTCTTTAAATTGATCTTTATCTAAGACGAAGAAATATTGACAGATATTTGCTGGGGAATGAGCGATGTTTCTCAATTTGAGGATCTCATTCCAATGATAGCTTAGCCTGCAATAATATAAAGGATACTCTTACTGTTTTAATATTCAATAACTGAACTACCTTGCGTTAGAATATTAGGCAATATTGCTTAAGGAACTGATACCTACACTTAAATTTTAATAGAGCATGGAATCTTAAACTTCTTTCATGCAAAGCTTGTAAATGACCTTACTAATAAGAGACTATAAAAAGAAATCTTCTGGACATTAAGTAATTTAGCTGCTGAAAGCTAAACTCAAGTAGGTTAGTTGATTAACTGTGGATTGCTGGAAATAATTGCAAATATAGCATTAGCAGCAGATTTTGATGTGTTTAAGGAAGCAACTTGGATATATATGAACTGTTGCTGCATAGGATAGAATCAATGAAAATTTCAATTAGTGAATTACTAGGTTATTCCTATTTTTATAAGGGCTTTATAATCTAACAACGATAGCTTAATTATTGAAGTATTGAATACGTTAAAAGTAATATTTGAAGGACCAAATGGAGAAGATAACGAGATACTCTCGCTTTTTGAGCAGTAAGGAGGTCTAGAACTATTAGAAAAGCTTTAAGTACACCCAAGCAACCAAATATATGAATCCGCTGTTTCAATCATTTCTTCTTATTTTGAAGGAGAAGAAGTTGAGGAAATGGAAGATTAGAATTAGATATAAAGTGCTTTCAATTTTGGAAATTAGTAGATTAATTAGGATGAAATTCAACAGGGAATGTAGAATGTAAACCTAAGAGATGATATTTAAACTTAAAACTAGCAATCTTAGATAATTAAAAAAATGAAAATAAAATCCTAAAGGTCTTTTCAAATATATTCAATGCAAAATTTTAATATTTTCAACATAAATAAGAAATGTACCAAATAAGTGCTGTCTTATGTTTCTTCAAACTAGTAAACATTTTATTTTCTTAGAATATATAAATTTAATCCTTTATATTTTGGATAGCCTTCTAACTTTGTAAAATCAATCTTTTAACTATTTTTGAGTTACCACGAGAAATTTGAAAGTCTAATTCCTATTTTTTTGGTAAAATAGTAGGATTTAAGCAAAATTAAGTATTTATATCCTCAGGCTTATTGAGCCTGATTTATAATTCTTAATGTAATAAAGCTAAAATTTATATTTTTCTCTTGAGCAAAGAAATATAATTTCATTTATATTTTAGTGGAATATTATTAATTTTTCTCATAGCAAATAAAATTTTTTACATAGTAACGTTCTTAATATACATATGAAAGAAGTGTAGATTGTACGACTTAAATTGAAGTATTTTGATTTAATTATGTTTCTTCTTTTGCTCGTATTTTTTTATTTTAAGCCTCTAGTTATTCTCTGATATTTCTACTTAGAATCTTACCAAAATGAGCATCATATTATCAAAGCTAGTTTTTAAATCCCAAAATAATATCCATTTTCAGCAGAACATCCTTAGCAGAAGAATTCCAGAATCACACTCTCACGTATTTCTATTATTCTAATCATAATCTTAACATCTCCCTGGCTTATAAAACTTATTCCTTAACTATATTTTTAGCTTTTCATAGCATTAAGATCTTTAAAGATTCCTTTCATTTTTAGTGAGATATTCATTAACTATATTTATACCTTTAACTATTATGCTTAATGCATTATAAGTATTCCTTTATAGATAGATTTGCAATTTTATTATCTATCATTTGATTATTAAAGAACATCTTATGGATTAATTATCTTGTTAGGCTAGAAATATTCTTTTATAGTTATTATCACTTGAAGCTGTCATATCTCTCAAAAAAATAATTTTAAGAAATACATAATAATAAAATCTTAATTATATCAGCAGTTATGAAGAGAACTAAATATATCTCCCTTCTATAATGAACATTACATTTAGTAGAATTATTTGCTTCTTTTTTATTGGAGAAATAGGAGTATAATATTCATGTGCCTTACTCTAACTCTTAAAACTACTTACAATACTCTGTCTTATAAATTTTTGTTTTGAATATAAATTACTTGATTCTTACACTTCAAGCTTAGACAAAAATACATTAATGATATTATATAGATCTATCAAAAAAAGTTAACTGACTAGAGATAATCACTCTTAATTGCCTTATCTATATATTATAGTTATATATGCTATAATCCTCTACTTATCTATACATCTAAACTCTTTTCTACTTATTACTTTTTTATCTCATTTCTATTTCTTAAGTTTTAAGAATTAAATACTTAGAATACATCTATTGCAAGCATGAATAGAGATAGCCAATTAACTAGCTTAAAATGGAATTTCTTTGTATTTACTTAAAATAAATTATTTTGTCTAATTTATCCATTTCTTAGTGTTATGTTGGAGTACCAGTTTTCTTTCTATTCCATTCCTAGAAATAAATTAGCTTAATTGATAACTACCAGCACAAATTATATCCCTCTTTTCTTTTGTAGATATGATGTTATAAGAGCTTGTGAATATAGCTTAACAATCTATATTCACAAGCCCGAGAAATTAAAAATAAGCAATATTGAAGAGATTAACTTTAATTACTCTACTTCAAACCACTATTCCAATTTACCCTTAAACAAGTTAGCTTAATATATATCATTATAGGATTGCTCTGTATTAGTTCACATTCTTTTAGGCTTATAATAAAAATGATCTAAAGCTTAACACTTTAACTTCTATAAAAGATTTCTAATTTTAGATTTAAGTTAAAACCTTAAATCAAAGGAATTACTAAAGCAATAGGAGATATTTAATTTTTATTTGCGGAATGAATAGAAAATTAAATCCCTTTAATATAATCATGAGAAATGGCTGATTTTAGGAAAACTCTATGAAAAGTAGAATGCATTCAAGATACATTTATCCCATTAGCTAGCTTTTATACTAAATCCTTTTAACTAGATAATTAATTTTAAGGAACTTTATTTAAATACTTATCCTTTGATAACTGAAATAAAAGTATATAACTAAGATATAAAACTTTAATAATAACGTAAAGTTCAAAAAATCGTTTATGGTCATTCCCTTCATCTAAGATCGAAGTTTTTTTTATAGTTATCTCCTTGTCTCTAGGAAATAAATACTTTATTACCATACTTTCCTATATCTTCTTACTTATCGCTTAAACTATCTTCTTAATAGTTATTTCTTATCAGTTTTTGACTTTAAGATCAGTTTTATAATTTTTGATTATTGCTATCTTATAGATTTAAATTGCCTATTTACTTTTATACTAGGTAATTATAGTCACCTTAAGATTAAAGCTTATTTGCATTGCTAGTGATATGAACCTCAGATTTTAATTGTCTCTAATGAGAAGTGAAGCTACTTCCAGGCAAATTCTATTTATAGCTATTTTTTACAAAATCTTATTTTTGCTCTTTGCTCTGAAATTGAGAAATCTCGTCCTGTTTAAGCGATCTTTCAGTGTAACTAGAGTTGATATTTTCTTTTGGATTTTATAATTAATTGATTCTTTATGATATCTAAAGATCTTCCTTATAAGGTTACTGTGATTTTTATATACCTTAGTAACTAAACTACCTATTCATATTTATTTTCGAGTTAAAATCCTTAGAAGATTCTTCAGGCAATTATTAGTTTAAGGACTTTCTTTATATCACTTAGCTAATCTTAGGGTTCTCTTATATATTATCATTAGAAAGCTAAAGATTCTTTTGCTATGTAAGACTTTATTTACTATTGAAGCTATCCTATTAATTACCTCGTAATCTATTAGCTTATATTATATCAGAATTTAATTCATTAGCTTATTGATTCAATTATGAAGATTGAAAGTTAAACATGTTTCTAAAATCTTTTACTTACTCTTAGTTTTCTTGTTGTTATTACATCAACTGACTCTCTTTGAGTTGTTCTTTTGAACTATTAAATAAGTTTGAATGAAACTAGTTTTTCATTTAGGAAATATTCTATTTTTCATTTAGTTGAAGTCTTTCAAATTTTATTTCAATTTCTTCACTTTTTTCTGGTATTATCTACTTAGAATCTTGCTTTCAAGCATCCAAAATACTTTACTTATTTTGAAGTTCTCTAAGTGACTTAAAGTCCTTTTCAGCCTGTTCTTAATAAATGATCTTATTCAATTATTAGCCTTTTTTCTGATTATTGCTTTCTATATCAAGCTATTTATCTAGCTAAGCTTAAAACTTCTGCATTTTCTTTTGTTATTAAGATTGATATAAGTTATATGGTGAGAATTAAAAAGAAGAACTTTACTGATCGAGCTCAGGAATTCTTTATACCTTATCTATGTTAGATTGATGCTCATTATGATTAAATTTTTATCTCATCTCTTCTATGCTTTACTTCAGCTATTCTTAATAGTTTGTCTATCTTTCGCTCTGATTTTTCTAAATTAAGTTGCTATCTTCATATTCACTTTTTCTATCTTTATCCCTTTAAAGTTATTTCTCTTTGTCAACAGTAGATTTATAAAGAAGTCTTTCTAGCTTACGAATTTCTGCTGCATTATTCTCAGTTCTTATTTCGCTAGTTTGAGAAAACTGATCCTCTTCATCAGACTCATACAATACTACATTTTTTACTTTCTACTGAGAATTAACAAGATTAGAGTTTTCCTCTAAATCACTAGAATCTTTCTAGCTCTCTCGCTACCAGATATTATCCCTTTACTCTCTATCCTAATTTGCCTTAAGAAAAGGTAGTTCTTTAATACTCTAATGAACATCAAGTTAGTCCAAGTCAATTTAAGGTATTTCCTTTATCTCTCTTTAATGAATTTAAAACTAAATATATGGTCTTAGTAAAGCAAGTTCCTTGACTACTTCTAAGCTTCTTTGCTAGTCTTTATTATTTAAGAAAGTTAATAGTTACAAGGTTAGCTATAAGGTTCTATCATCCATTAATTACAATATAGCTATAGACCTTTATACTTAGCATTAAACTAAACTATCTTAAAAATAATACTATTCACTCTTAAAAGCTTTCAGAATTATCAAAGAGGGAGATAAATAATCCTAAGCAAGTTTATCTGCTGTTGGAATATCAAGGAAACTTAAAAGAAAAGTAACTCAAAAAATTAGAAAAAAGGTATTATTAAGAAGCTCTGGAATAAAGGCAGCGCTATCATTGTAGATACTATAAAGAGATTATCAAAAGCGGAGAACATGGCAATGCAAAGGAGAAATAAAAAGCTTTTTTCTAGTTTTAAGAGTAAAGAATAACTTTAAAATTAATAAAGTTGATAAAGAGGAAGTTGGCATATTTTATAAATCTTCTTAAACCTTTAGTAGAAATAGAATGGTTACTTTACCTAAAATAGCAGCATTTTATAGTAAATAAGCTATTTAATAATCAATAATCACTAATTCAAAACTTAAGGATAAAAATAAGCATAGACTAGAAACTAGAGACAGAAATTTAAATGTAAATAAAGCTGAAATTTGCTTATATAAAGTAAAAATATAGACATAATAAAGGATTTAATAAGAGTGCTATCACTATACTTTAATTAAAAGTATAATCGAACATATTAATGCAACTTTGTAAAGAAGTCTCTTGAAAGCCTAAATGGTATTCAGTAAACTTCCTATTCATCTACAACTCTTTAATTTTACTCTTGTGTATTAAGATGCTAATTAATAGTTCTAGTTAACTACTAAGCAGTTGTAAATTTAATAAGGGTAGAAAACAGAAGAAGTTGAAGTTAAATACCCCTTAATTAATAAATATGGTATATTTTATGATTAAATAAGATTGGTAGTGCTGAAAGATATAGATATGATTTGGTTATAAATTAAGTTATTAAAGAAAATAAAGCAACATAGAGATAAACAGCTAAGTAAACAGATTAATATTATGATTCTCCTTTTAAAGGTTATGGATCTTCAATTTATATAGATGGCATATCTCTTTAAATGAATGTTAATAGTTGGTTATAAAGTATTCTTATATGCTTTATAAGGTTTTGCTAAAGAATTGTAGGTAAAGCATTATGTTATAAATAGTTAGATAATACAATTTTAAAGTTATAAAGGAATAATCTAAAGTTGCTTATCAAAAAGATTTAATAGTTTACTTAAGACTCCAAAATTAAAAAATGACTAACTAGCACTAAAATTTTCGCATTAAATGAATGAAAAACTAAATGACTAGGCAGGTTGATTCTACTTTAAGATATAAATTCTTTAGCAGCAATATATCTAAATCAACTTCCCAATACAAGGCACTAGATTGATTTAACTATTTCTAAAACATATTAGTCACCAATATTACTAATTATAATACATCTTAGCTTAAATATTAAGATATCTATACGAATACTACACGATTGTAGAAAAGAACGTTTTTAGGAAAACCAAACTGCATTCTTTTATTAAAGTCCAGTGTTTAGTTAGCAAAGCTTATAAGTAACAGCGAATAAAATATAAACAGTAATAGTAGAGAAACATTAAAGAGGGCTATATTTAAATAATTATGTTTCTTAAGAATTCCAAATAATAAGCAAGACATTTAGATACCAAAATCATATTATCAAACTACCTAAATACAGAAAATTTGGTTTAGATATATATACATAGAGAAATTAAGAGAAATATAAGAATAAAATATTAAAGGAGAAAGATCAATTTATTTAAAGTAATCATATGTCTTTCAAAATATCCACAAATTCTCTCTTCAAACTGCTTTGAATTACAAACCTTATAGGTAATAATCTCAAAATGCTGTAGTTCTTTCATATTCTATTATTAAAATAGTTGAGCATGTATATTCAGACTAAGGTAAATAAAATCGTAAAAATTAAGACAAAAACCATAAAAATATTAAGGCAAAATCTATTAGTTATACCAAATTAGGCATGCTCTGTTGCTTAGTAACTTTCAAATATGATTTCATTTATTTTTACTAAATAAAGCTGTTCTAAGTTTTTAAGGCTGATAAATTTTTCGCTGCTAAGTATTTTGAAACTTATATTAGGTTGATCTTATTATTATAAATACGCAAGATATAACTCCTTTAGACTCTATATATAATCCTTCATTGCTATGTGAGTTCCTTTCTTAATTATACCACTCTGAACTTAAGCACATGCATCATAATCTTCTATAACTTGACAAGCATCATTATTAGTAGTTTTGTCATATACCTCAACAAAGTCATTTCCAAATCATTTTTTATTTTCGCCAAAAAAATCGTAAAATTGACTTTCTAATTAGTCTAATTCCTCTATAAGGACTTCAGTGTACAACATTGTATCTTCAAATACAATTTGAGAACTCTAATTGAATAATAACTATAAGAATGATGCCATTGTTAACTAAGTGAGAATCTATCTTTAAGTTATAATAGCAACACCTTCACTTCGAATCCTAAACAGATCTATAAATTTGTTATGGTAGAGGTAATTTACCAAAAAGAATGAGTTAATCGCCATTGAAAAAAAGATTACTAAGACTATGAATTTTTTCCATGCTTATAACTAATTCAATCTGCTTACACTTATTTTAATCTTATTCTTTTTTAGTTTCTTTACCTTTCTAGCTTTTTTCTTTTCCAACTAGATCTTTTCATTTAAAGAAGGAGCTCTAGATAGTATCTATGTATTGGTTTGACTTTTAGCTTCGATTAGCAAATAATTGCTATCTTCCTAATAATGATTAACATCTTTACTTTCGTTATTTTGCTATTAAGCTTCTTTAATTTCCTCTTCTAAGGAGTTGCTTAAAGATTACTACTCCTAATTTTCTATCTCTTTTATTTACTCTTTGAAAAAGCGCTCTCTTAATTCTTTTTTGTATTATTATGAAAAAAGCTGCGATATCTATAAGAAAAAATGGAATACACCTATAGCACTTTTATTAATAATTCAGATCTGAAATAGTATGAAGATAATCAGTACCAAGACAGCAATGATAGACATAACGTATAGTATATTCAGGATTAATGTCGCTTTATTATGCTACTCCTTTGCTTTGATTTCTGAATCTTCAAAGGAATCTAAAACGAACTTTAAGAACTAGTTTAGAGTATCCCTTTCAATTTATTCTATAAAGGGTTTTCCAATCTTAAAGTAGTTATCAATAGTTAGATTACTTAAAATTATTAAGTCTCTTACAATTAAAGCTCCTAGTTGCATAAAATTTAGCTGCTAGAAATTCACTCATTCATTTAATATCTTAGAGTCAGTTTCACTCAAAAGGATAATGCTTTGGGATATACCCAGCTATTTAGAATAAACCTAGGGCAATTTTCCAGATATTGCTTCTAAATCTTTCATCCTTTACTTAAATTCTACCATATGAGCCTTTATATGATCCTAGATTTCTTAGTAATAATCTACTTACTTTTCCATTTAGCTTTATCCTGAATGAGAGTCATTTTAGAGAAAATTATGAAAATTGTCTACTAGCGATGTGTTAAATTACTCCAAAAACTTAATTTCCCAGTTTAGCACTAAAGTAACTTCGACAATTGCTAAAAGAGAGTCTGAAATATCATGGGAATCTTTGAACTGCTCATAGAATATCAGCATTTAGTTCTAAGTGATTCATAGAAGGCTAATTAATATAGCCAAGAACAAAAATCCTATTCTAATTACTCTATAGTAGATTTTAGGCTTCTTCTTCTATAATTTAGAGTTTTATAGCTCTCGTAATTTTTTATTTTAGGAATAGGCAGCACTTGAAATAGAACTTCTTTCAAATATATCTGAAGTTTGATATTGCTTTAGTATTTTATACTGATTCTAGTTGTCAACTTACTCTTAGTATTCTATCAAAGAAAAGCTTTGATTTTAACTGCCGTCTATTGCATTGCTTGTTATATCTTAGTTCTTTGTATTTATATGAACCTCTATTAAGCTATTCTACAGTAAGTGATGAAAATTAGTAGCTGAATTTATAAAAAGTGCCTTTTCTTAGTTGCTAGTAGCTTGATTAAGCTTTTGAATATTAAAGCTTTTACTTATGTTCGAGATTCCCTGAGTTGAAGTTACTGGTTCTATAATAATATTGGGTATCTATTCAAATGAGTAATTAGAATTAAGATATTAACTTTGCTAGTCTTTATCTTACTTTAAAGTTTTAGCAGCTTCTGCCTCATTAATTATCAGGGAAGTTTATGTACCGGTATTCAAAGACTTGTCAAACTATGAAAAGACACTTTGAATCTTCTTATTTTTGAGGACTTAGACATTTACTCTGTTTTAAAAAAGAGATTCAAATTCTCTTGAGAAATATTAGATTTACCTGCTAGCATCAAGTAAGATATAAGCACTTCCTTGTTAAACTTAAACAGGTTGAAAGGCTAACAGAATTTAGAGCGACTTATTAAATTTCCTTGGTTGCTTTATTTGAATTAATGGTACGAAGAACTAGTCCCTAGTAAGCAAGCCTGTTTTTATTTCACGCTCTTATGGCTCTTCTAAATACTATTTTAGACTTTATTAAACTTATGGTACGCAAATTTAGTTGAAATTTAGGTTTTGAAGGATCTCTTATTGCATATTAAGCACTTATGAAGCATATTAGTTAGCATATCTAATGCTGTATCTATCATTAGCCTCCACTATAATTATCATCGTGCTATTCGATGTAAGATTACTAGTCATTTCTAGATTTCTTAGTTTCTTAATTCTTGATGAAAGTATTTTCTATCTTTCAGCAGCTTATTATAAACTTTAAGCAGCTTACTCATCAGACAGAACACTATCAATAAAATCAGCATATGCTAAGTCCGCTTGATAGAAAAAAGGCTAGATCTGCTTAATTTCATCATATAGCTTTTACATTTCAACAATATGTCTTTGTAGTACTTCATTTTCCTCCTATAATTTCTTCTCTTCTACAAATTTCATAGAAATACTCTCCCAAAACTATGCATATAAGTTCTAAGTCTATACCTTAAGAATGCTGAACTTCTCTTGCTTTTTGATGAGCTTCAGAATCAAATGCAAATCTAACTATTCATGGTTCTGAAAATTCTTAATAGCTAGTGATTGATCGAAATGCTTTACTTAATGTGACTTCTTTAAACTATTAACCAGTTATTTCCTTTTATTGGTTATCACCTACTTTAGCATCTAATCTGCTAGAGTTAAATAGTATCTTTCCACAAACTTAGTGTATCTTTTAAATCCCTCGGTTAGCATTTCAAAACTTTGCTAAAACTTAGAGTTTACCTTGAGAGTTCAAAATAGAGTAAATAGAGCTAGATACGCTTAATTAGCTTTTTAATGCTTATGACTGTAGAGTGTAAGGCATTTTTACTCTATAAAAACCATAAATAAGTTTATGTCTGACAGTATTACTTAAGCATCAAAGATCTAAGCCTCAGAACTCTATTAATCAATATTTTTAATTAAAAACCCAGTAAACCGAAACTTCAAAGATGAAGTAGCACTTTACTTCACTATTAGTCTTCGTAATTAAATAGACAAAAGGATAGCCTGAAAATAGTCTTATAAAGAGCTACTATCAAGGAGACTTAAATTTAGCAATCTTTTAATCCTTAATAAGAACATTTATCTGCCTATTTAGAAAGTAAAGGGAATAGTTAGCAGAGTTAAGATTGTGAAATCGTCATCTGTTAGAGTTATTAGCATTATGCCTGATAATCAAATCTGAAAGACCTTGATTTGAAATGTAAGCATGTCTAGCTAAAAATTGACATACATTCCATTTTTGTAAATACTCTTCAAATTTTGAATGCTTATAGCTATAAAAATTATACTTTATGCCACTCTTTAGCCCAGGATATTAAATATCACCAAGATCAGATTTATAGCAATATCATTCATATGATTCTATGCAGAATGAAACAGAAAATAGTTGTTTATACAATTGTTGCATGAAACATCAATCATTAAGTAATTATTACCCAATGCAAACAACTATACCATACATAAGCATAGTAAAGAGATGATAAGTAAGAGTCAATAACATGAGGAAAATCAGTCTATTTCCTATGGGAAGTATTCAGGTAGGATTACTATAGTCATGAATGTTCTACACATAGGAATATAGATTATCATATTAAAATGCTCAGCATTAAATAGCAAAAATTTCATCTGCACCTAGAATTAATCTTTAGTCAACAACTGTGAAAAGCATAGCAATCAAATGATTCCTAAATAAATCACTGATACTGTAAAGAGAAATATCATTTTTGAGTAAGTATCTTCAAACAGAGGAGTTATAACAAACCCACTTAAGATAGTTTTTATTTTAGTGTACTAAAGGGAAAGTTCGTTATCAATATCAAACTGAGAAATTATGAGATAGGTTACCTAGAAGGTGTGAATTAACTAAGTAAGATAAACCTACTCAAGCTTATTTTACCCTTCAGTCTTCTATTTCGCAGTAAGAATCTTCAAATACAGTCTATAGATCAAACTTTACAGGTAGTTAGACAACTTCCTCATTTTTTAATTTATGAAAATTACCGGAAAAACAATATTTATTAAATATCAAATTTATTTATTTAAAGCTTACAAATACATATATAGCGAATGAACAACAGATAAACCTTTTTAATAACAGATATTTGATGATTATATAAAAATCAGGGGAAAGAATTAAATAGTAAATTGTTAAAGCTCAATATATTGATTTTGATTGGAAAGTTAACTTCACAGGGTGCTTGTTTAAGAGTTATTTTTAGTATTAACTGTGACATTGTTTAGAGATATCAGCTTTGAATTAATAAATCAACTGATTTTCTTTTATTAATACATTTATTTTTCACGTTACTACAATAATTGATCAATCCATTTTAAATGAAAATCTAAAATATCCAATGGTTATATCAATTATTAAGCGACTTAAATAAAACAGTAAGTAAATTTTCTCTATTTGTTGGGTTCAACTTTTAGTTTTTAAAATATCTACTAACATCTTAAGGCTCAAAGCTGTCCTGGAATAAAGGCTTTAATTGATTACACATAATTCTATAGTCATGCTTAGAGCTTAATAAGCTTTAGCATTTGATTGCTAAAGACTAAAAATGAGTTTGGAATTTAGTTAATTGAAAACCTAAAAAATCCTGTCAAGAACATAAAGATTTCTCTCATTGAGATAAGGATTGAGAAATATTTGAGATGGCTTGTCCAATTATAAGTAAATCATAGTGCTGAAAGAGAAGCTATTACTTCTTATAGGATCACAAGTAGATTATGAGTCATAAATTGATGAAAGAAGAAATTCAAGTACTTTAAAGCAGCTTAGGTTGATTATATTAATAAAATGAAATCGATTAAAACGAAATATCTTTATAAATTTAGATAATCACTCCTTTGTATTGTTTTAGACTTATTAGTAATCCTTTTAGCTTAATATTTTGATATTTTTTGAATACTTAAATGAACCTAATTTAGACTTAAAACAATTAGATTTCGCCAACAAGCAAGAATATTTTAGCAAGCTTGAAACTAATTTAAGCATTATACTTGATTTAGCTTTTTCTTTTGAAATAAGCATATACGACATCAAACTAACTTTTACCGAAATTATCTTCAAGCTTCTAACATTTAAACTAGAAGATACTCCTATAACTAATTTCCTTTACCAGGCTTTAAAATGTTTATTCGTTAAATTATATAAAAGCCTTAAAAAGGATTCTCTTCAATTCTCTGCCCATAAATTCAGATTTAACTTCTATAATCCAAACCCAAAGCTCATTAGCTCACTCTAAGCAAGTTCCTCATACTCTTAAATAAGCATAATAAGAATAATTTTAGTAATTATCTTTATCTAAATAGTTAGCTAGACATTATAACTTACTGATATCGCTTAAGAGTATCATTTTACTCTAAGACTAAATGCTTTAGAAATATTTATAAATTAAGTACCTTGCAGTTCTGTATGTATTATCTTTCTCTTTAACGAGATTCTAGGTAATATTTTATTACTACAACCCTTTAAGTTTAAATTATCTCTAAGGCTTATTAAATAGCTTTTTAATCCAATCGCTAAGGTATATCTCACAAGATACAAGCTACTTCTACTATCCCATTAGATAAAGTAATATTTAATTTGATTCTCTTATGCTTTGCCAAAGTAATTACTAGCTTGCATATTTCAAACTTTATTCCTTAAAGTTATAGAAATGAGATTTAATTTTTACCCTTGAAGAGTACTAAAGGAATAAAAAGTGCATTATAGCTATATAATGAATACCTATGATAATTATTATTTTACTCTGTAGCTAAAGAGTTTTCAAAGTAGTAATCTAATGCACTGTATCACTATGAAATACTTAAATTCTGCTTTAAGATAAAATTAATTCAGAGTGCAATTGTTTATTAATGAAGCTTCAATACTTTACTTACTTATAATAGAGAACTGTATGATTATAATATGCTTTGCTCATTATAAATTATGTGAGTGTACAAGTGAGTTTATAAGGATTTTTGATATCCTTAGATGAGATGCTTTCTTAAATTTTTCTTTACTTTTAAGATAAACAATTTAAGACTTACTCTAGCTTATATTGTTAGTTTTCTTTCGAAATAAAGTGAATCATGATTACTCTAACTAGCTTTGCATAGTCAGTAAGAGAGTCTGTGAAATGTTATTTAATAATAGACTTTACTAAGGAATTTTTATTTTTTCAAGCTAGACGAAACAGTTCTGCTACAATATCTAAATCTATCTCCTTGTATTTTTCCACCGTTTATTAATATTACTTCATCAAAAATAAATGAACTTCTACCTTAAATATGCTTTTAGAGTAAGCAGACAATTATTAATATATCAAAGCTTTCTTTATCTAAAAATGGAAGCAAGATTTAAAAAACTATTTTGGCTTATTAGTCAAAAGTTAGTAGATTCATATTATAAGGATTTTTTAAACTAGAGACGTTAGAATCTGAATGTATGTGAGTTAGGATCTCTAGCAACATCCTCATGTAAATTATCTAAAATTAGGTTTTAGTAAGATTTATTTGAGTAAATCATAATTCTCCCTTCAATAAAAATAGGTATTTATTAGTTAAAATGTTTAGCTTCTATAGCTTCCACTCTTTCTAATTACAAAAATAAGATATTCTATAAAATCAATAGTTAGCTCTATATCCTATAATTCTAAATGAATACTAATAACTCCTTTCCCTTAATACGGATTATAGCTTGTCTTATAAAGGAGAGCTATTAGTCCTATATATACTGTTATTATTCTTTTGGCTATTTTCTAGTAAAATGTTATTAAAAGGAGCTATATTTACTTTTATCCATTCCTTTAGTTCCCTAAGCTTTATTGATTTATTACTATACTTTAATAGATAAAGTGAAAGATCTAAGATACTTAATGATGAAAATAGACTATGTAGATAGATTAAAGCATCTGACTGTCTTTATTCCCAGCTATTAATTAATAAATTAGCATACTTAAGGTAATTATTCCTTTAAATGGAAAAGTGCTTTTCTTAGTGAAATCTGCTTCTTTCTTGATTAAATACTCTACATAATCTATGAGAAGCTAGCTAAGCAGGTTATTTTCTAATAGTTAGTTTGCTAAAGGATTACTAATGAATAGCATCATTTAATTTGGCACAATCTTAAGATCAATATGCACACATGATAGCTTTAGTCTTTAGAATTACTAAATAATAATAACTCTTATAATGAATCTAGAAAATAGCTTCTGATATTACAGTTTTTATTCTAGTAAAACAATAAAATTGTTACTTAGAAGTGAGAAAATAAATCTGCTTGGCTATTTAAAATAAAGAGCTTAAGATAATTATAGAATTGCTTATATCATTTTCTGATATAAGGATAGATCCTTATAATAGCCTAACTCTTTATTAATTAAATAGACTCTTTTAAAGGTTCGAATAGAGTAATTTATAAATAATTATAAATTACTTAATTAATGTATCAATACCACTAATAGATTTGTCTAGAGCTATAACTATTACTGTAGTTTTAAGTCTTTAAATAAGCTGCATTGTCTTTGTATAACCTTCAAATAAGATATGCCAATTTTTCCAAATGGAGCATCAGCTTATTTTCAATTATTCCCTAATCTTGTTGTAAATATAGATGCTTTCTAAAATAAAATCTAAATTATAATTGGAATTGAACAATTTTGAGACTCATTAGTTAAACTTTGGTACCGCTAGAGAGAATCCTCGGGAAAGTTAGACATTTCTCTTCCGAGTTTTTCTATCCATATCCGTGATAGCATCTGGCATGAGATTATTTCCAATGCTGTATACACTACACCAGTTTACCTAAAAGTTATCCCGAACGTGGTTGTCATAAAAATTTTATTTTATCTAATCTAAAATTTTTCACAAAATGTAGATTTCTTAGTTTAAGTAATAAGCAACTAAGTATTTATAATTTAATCATTATCTTTGTTTTTATAAATTTAGTATGAATTATAATTTTTTAGGATATCAAAGGGTCAGAAACAAAGCTTACCATTATAATTAATAAAAGCAAAGCTGGTAATATCTTTGGACTTGCTTATTAATCCTATCTAAAATCCCTCTTTTAAGTTACAAGCAAATTATATTAAATGCTTTCTTACCTTAAATAGCCAGAGAAGGAATTTATTTATAGCTACATACAGAAAAATAACTCCAGAAATGCTAATATTAAAGTTAGAAAACATAAGATAAAGAAACTTAAAAGGTATAAATAGTTCTTAGTAGCAAATCTAGAAGAGGATCTTATGAATTGGATTTGCTTTATTTTGGTTCGAGATTTAAAAAGGAAGAATCCAAATCTATAAATAACGTATTAGTAATAGCAACGGAGACTGAGAAGATTAGAATACGCTTGTAGCTGTGGATAATCATTTTGTCATTCAGGATTTAAAATGTAAGAACAATAGCAGATTTCAAGTACCAAAGAGGAAATAAATTTTTGAAATTTTAAATTATTTTACATACAAAGTATCTTAAAGAAGCACTATATGGGTGAAGAGTTAGAGTTTTAATTTAAAAGTAAAGAAATGCTAAAACTGATTATCAAATTAAAGATTTAAGGATTTAAAGTGATTGCTAATTACCTAAAATCCTTTTTAAAAGTCAAACTCTAAATTACTTTATCTTAAATTATCCTCCAAATGAATTTTTGTACAATTACTCAGAATGAGAATTTTGATATTCTATTAGTTATTTTAAGGTATTTTAAAGCGCCTTCTAATTTACTAGCAACTATAATTTATTGGATTAAAAATAGTATTAGGAGCTGCTTATATGAAAGTTTAATATAAAATAATCATTTATAATTGTAACTCAGACTAGTTTCTATATGAATGCTTAAAGATTTTTAGAACCAAAATACTTTAGATATTTTCAGAGAAATTAACTAAGTTACCAATCAAATTCCATCATAAAATTATGAAGTTACCCTCTTATTTGATCCTTGAAGCTATAAGTGAACTTACACTCGAAACTTCTCTTGTTATTTCTCTTTATTTATTTGGTTTATTTTTCTTTTATTATTAAAGCGAAATAAACAATAAATTAATTTATCATCTAAAGTATTATTTTGGCTATTTTAAAGAAATATTTATAAGTACTTAATTTTCTAATCTAGTTTGACTGATTTAATATTTAAGTTATGACTTATGAGTATTAAAGGAAATATGAGATTGAGTAATTAATTCAAAAATGAGTGTCTTAGAGAGCTTAAATGTGCTTCATTTCTCCTTTTATAATTTCAGAGCTCATATTGTCCTTATTTATCTTCAACACTCCTATAATGGAGTTATCCTTCCCTAATGCCCAGACATAGATGTAATTTTATTAAGCTTTAGCATTAATAATGCTTCCATATTCTTCTGATAGCAAAGTCTCTTGTCATTCGAAAGTTAGTCTTTAGTATATTCTATTATAACTATTTTCTAAATCACCTCCTATTATTATCAAAGGGTCAATAATAGCTGCTTAGCAAATTTAAATTTTAGGAAGGATTAAATCTAGTTTATTTCACTAGTCTTTAAGAACGTTATATTTAAGGATTGATCTTAATGTCTCTTTTTATGAGTTAACTCCTCCAAAAGAATATATGTTCTCTTAACTTCTATCCGGAATCAAAATCTGATCACTTATAGCAAAGGGAAGCTATGACATTTTTTACCAGCTGCTTTAGTAACTTAATTTCAAGCTTTCTACTGACTCTAAACTTTAAGTTCCATTTAATCCCCCAGCAACATACAATATTGCTTAACATATAGTGATTCCATGGTTCCATCTAGCTTGTATCAAACTCTCTAGTTATTAGCAGGATCTATTAATATCAATTTTTCAAGCAGTATTAGAAGCTTAATCCTACTCTTAACCTCCTACTAAAAATATACAGTTTTCATACATTGCACTCTATTAATTATATGGTAGTTACTATTCTAAACTTAGCAGCGAATACTTCTAACTATGTATTTCAAAAATATGTATTTCGTTAGTATTTTTGCTAATTACATGAATGTAATCCTAATTACTTTACTAATCTTTAATTATTTCCCTCTTTTGCTAAACTGACTCATTCTCTTTTAATTTGTTTTAAAGCACATTATTTTCCATTTAGGTTACTTCAAGTTACTCTTTAAGTCTTTCCTATAACATTTAGCTTTACTGACTAATTTCTTGTATCTGCTTTTCTAATAAAGCTATTTTTTCTTAATAGATAGCATCAGTTTCATTATATTCTATAAGGCTATTTATCAATAAATGCTTAAATAACTTTTATCTTATGCTTTAAGCAGCTTACTATTATGTTGTTTCCTTAATCTTCTATAGTTCTATTTACTCTGAATTTTATGTATATATCTCTAGCATCTCATTAATCTTTTCTATAGTCTTCTATAACTCTTCTAGTTTTTCAAACTTCTGGGTTACATCTGCAAGAGCTTTTCCAATACTTTCTTTTATGTTTCTAATTATACCTTCATTTAATTCCAGTTTCTCTTCTTTTTATTTAACGAAACTCTAAATTTCAGTATTTAGAAAGCATTCAATCTAGAAGCTTATCAATTCTTTGTACTATTAGATTTATCTCCTTAATTGATCTTCTTAGCAATGAAAGGACTTTTTTATCTCCTTGTTTTCGTTTGTTAGACTTAACTCTTTAAGCTTTAAAGCAGTCATTAACTACTCAATCTTTTACTTATACTTTTGATTTAGCTGCTTCTAAATCTCTTCAATCACCTAGATATCACATTAACCATGGCTTTTAATGCATTTGTAGCATAAGGATTGCTAGTCATTTCTACAGTAGTATTTTAACTATTCCTTATGAGTTTTGCACTCGTTATTATCTATAGTCTGAGTTAAGGAGCCAGCAACAGATTAGGAATAGGAGACACTTTGAGAATAGACAGTTTTCAAATCACTCAGAGTCATTTTTTACTATAACTACTACAAGAACAGTTGATAGTCATTTTCCTCCATTTTTACCTTCTCTAGTTTATTCCTTAGACTTATTAGAAGTATCTAACTAGCAATCTTTCTTACTCATTCCACACAGCCTTATGCATTAAAAAGCCTTTCTATACTTAGCTATGAGTTTAATTACATTAACCCAAAACTTATTAGCTAAGATATCTAGCTCCATATGTTTGACTTAAGGTTATTCACCCCTTATTTACTTATTTAAAGATATAAAGAAAACTATTACTATAATAACCTTAACATGTTCAGACTTATCTTTCAAATACTAAATCAGGCTAAGAAAACTGTATAATTTCATAAGAACACATTAAACATTAACCTATAGCATTACCTATTAATAACAGGGTCTAAGGTAAGTAAGTTAATAGTTTTGGCTTGATTCTTTTAACTAATTAACCTTTGAATTTAGTAAGAGCAAATTAAGAATAAAGAATAAGAGAATTTCAACGTTCTAAGGAAAGTAGAAAGTAAATCTAAGAGTATTATATCATAAATTTAAGCCTTTAGATGCCACTTGCTATGGCTATAATAACTATTTACTAAGATATTTGTCTAGTTTAAAAAAGGCCAGGTTAAAGGCTATTATTTTAAGGGAACATTATTGATATTAATATTCAACTATCATTTCCAAGACCTGAGATTAAAAATTTCATATGGTTGGACAATAAAGAAAAGATAGACCTTTAAAAAGGTTTAGTACTAATAATGGGAAAATAAGGATAATAATAGAGCAGCTAAATGCTCTAAAGCTAAATCCTACATTATTTTGCCCAGTTTCATAAAAGATACCAAAATGAATCCTTGAGAAAGTTATTATTTTAATTAAAATTCTACTATAAAGCTTGAATAAGGGAAATAAAATAAGACAATTAGGATTTTTAATCTTCTTTAAGAGTTTCTAATAAAAGGAGTCAAGGTCTATTGAATAGCCTTGTAAAGAATGAGCATGAATTTAAAGAACAAGAGTTGATATTTTCAAAACCTTTAAATTAAAGTATTAAAGAATCGAAAGACTGACTAAGAGAGATGATATATTAATACTTAAAAGTATAAAAATTAAATTCTAAAATAGTTATAAAATACAATACTTAGATACTTTTAAAATCATTCCTCTAGTAGTAAGAAGCATAAATTGCAAGCAAGGAGGGATTTAATAAGAGCAGCAATTTAGACTAACTCGTTTATATTTAGCTTTTAAGTATAATTAAAATAGGATACTAATCTAATATCAAAGTAACTTTGAGATTTCTCTGTCACTCCAATTTTTACTTTAAATTCAGATATACTAGGAAGGTATGAATTAAGTATTCTGCTAAGTATAACCAGTCTTGTTATCGTATTGACAGAGTATTAAATACATAGATGTATAAATTTGCTGGCTGAAGAAAAGAAGGAAAAATAAAAATAAAATATTAAAAGTTCCTTAATATGAGCTAATTAATGAAGACGGGATATAATAGTCAAAATGATGTCATTTAATTCCTGCTAAAACCTTAAAAGTAAAGTTAATATAATTTGAGTTATAATTTTAAGAGATAAAAGTTAGATATTAGTATAAAAGATAAAATTAACATTTATAATCACTACTATTTCTTATTTCCTGAATAATAAGTGCTAGGTTGACCTTGATACTAGTTAGTCTAATTTAATTAATTTGTAGCTGACAGTCCTAGTCCTTAGCTTGGATTTTGCTGATTCGATATTTACTATGTCTGTAAAGATAAATTTGGGGATTTTGGATTTTAATTCTGTTAATTTTAGCTTGGATATGACATTTGAATTACAGGATAACTAGGTGGTAAATTTCTAGCACTTGTCTGATCCATCACAATTTGTTCTTACTAAGCTACTGGAATTCCTTGCTAAACTTAAATGGGGTAGTTAAAGTACTCAACTTCTTAAACTTACTGGGTTGTAATTGGTTGGACCATGAGAAAAATTCTTTTAATATTGCAAGCACTAATAATGTTACAAGTACATACACAACAAGTCATTGAATTACCAACTAGAGCTATTCATAAACCTATTTAGGTATTAAAGGCTTCATCCTTTGACAGATCACATTCCTTTCATCCATCACTGTCATCTTAGCATCATAATTGACCATATCTAATTTCACATTTTCTATCATCTCCATAACATCACTCATAATATAAGGAGTAAGCAATAGAAACCACAAAAGTGATGATTACTATTATTATCGAGTAATAAACTTGAAACACAACCAGAACTACTAAATAAAGCTTCTAAGCCTTGTATTTGTAATAAGCAGCGAACTAGCATCCAGTGTATAAAAATGATAATATGCATACACCAACACCCATAGCAGATGAAGTAGAAACACATATGATTATTAAGGCTGTAATAGATATTGCAGATATCAAAAATGACAAAATGAACGATATTCTGGCAAAGGTTTTACAAGATCTTTAAACTTTAATACATCTATAAATTTTGGATGTATGCTCACCTTCCATATTATTAAAATTGAATAAAATTCTGTTATTTTTATGTTTAAACATAAGCTTTTTTATACTTACATAGAGCAGTCTACAATATGTCTTATGTATGAGAATTATAATATAATTAACCATTAGATTCAGGATAATTTAAGTATGAGATATCCAGCTTTGAAATATCTGGAAAGGCAGCATATTAATTATGCATAATTAAGTATAATACTCTCCAGCATTGATTTTAAAGCTAAAGAATCTGCTTTCTAAAAGCGTTTTATTTAAATACTTAAATTGGATAACTAGTTTGCTTATTAAGCTTATATATATAATAGATAAAAAAGGGTTAGCATTAAAGCAGTGATAGATGTGAATGATTAATAAATATAGAGGAAATATATATCAAAAAGAATAGTTTATCTGTCTAATTTAAGAAATTACTTGCATCTGCTTAATATTCTTATTTCTCTAGGAAGGTAGATAATTAAAGGTTGGCTTCAGATTAGGACATAATAGAGAAAATTACATAGATCAGGTAAGATATTTAGTAATTTGCTATTAATGAGCACTATTAGGATTTATAAGCCTTCTCACATATATAGAGAGGTTTAAAGAATATTAATAGATATAAAGTATGAAGATCAGGTCTGTAATTAATTAACTTGTCTATCAAGTAGCAAGAGCATTATTCTATTTAAATAAAACTCTTAAAATTTAATTTACTAAGTAAAACTGAAAGTGTAAAGATAAATAATTAAAATACACTTGAGAATAGCTAGCAGTCTTCATATGTATTAGAATGCTTTAATTTAGTCAGATTCAAGTAATCTATTAAAAGTAAACTAAAGGATGATAGAAATTTAATAATAGCTAGAGGATTAAATTATTAAAAAGGTTACTGACATAGATATAAAAAAGGATAGCTTGTTTTCTAATTTTAGTTTAGATAAAATAGAATATTTATAGGAGTAGTTACTGCTTGATGATTAAGGTAGTAACTTAAAAGCGAAAAATAGAAAATTAATTAGTAGAGCTATCCATCATAGCATTAATACGAAAAGCAGAGCAAAGCATTAAATATATATAACTAATACAGATTAAAGTATATCAGGCATCAGCAAAGGCTGATAAATGAATTCCCTTAATATTTAGATTCGAAAATAAATAAAGAATCATCTAAAGCTAATATACTCTATTTTAACTACTTTCATTATGTTTTAGCTTTTAATTGAAAAGCAACTGGAAAAAAGCATCTGATGAAGAAAGCATTTTCAATAGTTCTAACCACTTTATTACAATATACCTAATTTCAAGTTTATTAGAATGGATCATTTAATTATAAGATTAAATGGAAGTAAAAATTATGTCAGAATTCTGATTAGAATTTTTACAACTCCAAATTATAGAACTAGAAATAGAATTAATAAGAACTTGGAAATAAGATTTTAAAAAAATCAACAAAATTGCAGCGTTAAATGAAACTAAGAGAATAAGGAAAATATTAAAGTATAATAAAAGGAAAAAAAATCTCAATATTAACCTAAAAGAATAACAAAAAGATGTTATTGAAGCGACTCTCGAATGCATCTATGGCATAATTGCGAAATTTCACTTATTTAGATAAGATTACTGAAACTACTGAAAGAAGTAGGAAAACAAAAAGGAAAGACGACAGCACTACATTCGAAGAGAAATATAAAGACTATATTGAAATAAATTTTAATTCATATGCGAAAAAAAAAAGGATTCAAGCATTATTTATGTGAAAAATAATAAAAAAACCATATATATCAAAGAGAAGGGTTGAGAGACTTTCAAAATTTTATATTTGACCTTTAAAGCAGTCTATAGGTTGATGAGAAAAAGGTAAATACCTCCAAGAACATCAAGCATTTAATTTTGTATTATTGATTGTATATATCTTAAGATTAAATTAAATAATCTGAGTTATATAATATCAAGCTTTATTTGATGAATTAAAAATGTAAAGGATGCTCATAATTTTGAAATATGTCTACGTAAATTTTACTCATTTGAAACCTTTTAATGGCTATAAACGAAAATTTAATTTATTTTATAATTTTGCTATAGACCCAACTTATGTAATTATACACTGATATTAGTAGATGTTTAAACAAATCTCCTTATATGTATAAAAGCTTTAGTATGATAAAGTAAGTTATAAGATTATGACTCTTAAGTTTTATAGTCATTAATTTAAAATCTCTAAGGCAATATAGTAATTGCAAGTACTTATTAATATAATTATGGTTATACTCTACAAGTATTAGCTTAAGCACTTAAAGGAATGATTTAATAAATAAGCTAAAATCTATTTTTATCTATCTTTGTTGTCTTAATGCTTCAAGTTACTATTTTGATTATTAACCGACACTCTTTCTATAATTAATAAGCTAGAAGTTTAAAGCATCGATTTAGAAACTATCTTATATCTTAGGAATTTAATAAGAGAGGTAGATTTCCTTTAGCACTTGTTTAATAACTTTCTTGATAAGCTTGATTAAATAACTTTAATTTTAAAGCATGTATGTTTAAATTGACTTTGGTGGTTATCAGAATTGGATATTTTTAGCTGCTATTTACTTAGAGTAATAAACATAAAGAATTAAATTTATAAATTTAAGCTTTTAGGACACTTATACGTAGTGAAGGTTCGACCTTATCTAAAATTTATATAAGCAAGTAATAAAATCCTTATATCAATCAATCTAGCTTAGCTATCAAAGCTTGATTGTATAAGGATTAATATTCAGTAGTATTTAAGCTTAATTGTAATGATTTCTAAGGAAGGTTTATTTCATAATTTTTAATATTTAATTAAGGAATAGTAAAATGGGATGTTTTTAACCCAATACCAGCTAAAGGCAACAAAAGTATTCTTTAGAAACTGGAGATAAATATATATCCTAAGAACCAAAGAAGGAATAAGCGAGCAACTAAGTTAGTTAAAGCCAATAATAATAGTAGCCAAATGTTTAGGAATTATAATAGAAAATAATTAAGGATGATAATACTAATGTTTAGATTCCACATTAATTACCAATTTAATAACCAGTTCAATAATAAGCAACCCTTTAGAAATAATAGTTATCCACCTCTACATGCATTACTTGTAAAAATATGGGAAATATTGAAATTCCTTGTCTTCACAAATACTGCGATAATTGCATTTGAGATTTGACAGTGAAGATTTGTGATGGAAATAAGAATAAAGTATCTGACGTGAAATGTGTAAAATGTGGAGCAGGAATACCGTTAAAAGATATATATAAAGCATTTGGTGATGAATAGAAATTCAATCTTATATTTTAAGGGTAATCTGATTAAAATGCGTATGATTTAAGAAATTAGAAGTAAATCGAAGAATAAATCTAACAATAGAATGATTTGAATAAGCAAAATAAGTAGATTCCTTAATAAGACGCTCTTTTTGTATGCTAAATTTGCTTAAGTAAATTTAGAGTAGAATATGGAATTTATTTAGATAATTGTAGTCATATCTTTTGTTAAAATTGCTTAAGGGAATAAGTTAAAATGAAGATAGATAGAGCTGAGGTTGACTTAGATAACTTAGTTTGTCCTGATTAGAAATGTGGTAAGCCTATAAATCCAAATCAAGTTGAGTTTATATTAAGGTTTGATTAAGAAAGCTAAAATAAATATAATAGATTTTAAATAGATAAAGCAACTACAAAAGCAGGTGAGATTCTTGTAAAATGCCCTAGAAAAGACTGTACAAATTAGTTTTCTACTAATAAAAATTCGACTTGCACTTTTTGTGAATCTTGCTAGAATGATTTCTGTCCTTAATGTTTTAAAATTCCTCATTTAAAAAAAACA